>JALRMC010000072.1:0-186172 GCA_026120085.1 Cadophora luteo-olivacea
CCCATCCCCCCCCCCCCCCGCCCCCCCCCCCCCCCCCGCCCAGCCCCCCCCCCCCCCCCCCCCCCCCCCCCCCCCCCCCCCCCCCCCCCCCCCCCCCCCCCCGGCCGGAACCCTGTTACCCCATGCTTTGGATAAAGATGCCATGGCGCCAATGCCGATGTGATCGAGGGGGAATATCAATGTCGTGTGGCGTTGAGGAAGGTCCTTGCCTTCGTACGATGGTAACTGATGGTGCGATTTCAAATCACTCGGTATTGACCTGCTGGTGCTTCTTTCTAGTGGCGTCGATATACAATCGCCATGGAGAGGCGAGCTTGTGGAGCTCAGGGGCTCTTCGGACCTCTTCGATCCTATAAATATACGATTGTGATTCTGTAACTCGGCCGGCGAATAATTATCTGAAGTTTTGCCGTTTGATGAGCTTCTTATCTCGAACCCCGAACTCAATCTCTAGATCCGCGGTCGTTCGTTCATTCTCTCGTTTGATGGCCCGTTTACATTTTATTATTTGGCAGGCAGAGGCGGATAGAAGTGTCTGAGCTTGAGCCCTGGTGAGCCTGTGCCGCCTTCACCGTCTGTTTGCCCGTAACATAGTGTATGCTAGAGGATAGGGGTGTGACTTCCTGCATATTTGACATAGTGATGATCTTGGAGTTGCTGATCCCCTTTTCCGCCGTGGGTATTGAAGTGTATGTCTCCTGCTCTTTTAAGCACCGCCTGCATCGATCTACTGTAAGTCCAAGGAAACTTAGATGTGACTTACTTGTCATAATGGTTGATGGCCTCCTGCAGGTCTCTTTTAGTGACAGGAACCCGAGTACCTGCAGGAGTTGGCCTCCGGTTCCCGTCCCTTTCTCATGCAGGAGACCGGCCGCCTATCTTGCTGACGGAGCTTAGTCCTGTCGTTCGTACAAGATGGTTCTGTCTGACTGTTTCTTTCTCATGCTCAGATATCAATCCTAGACTTGCCCAAAGATAGATTATAGTAAAACAGAAGCTGAGTCTGGACTTTAGATCTGGATCAAGCAATTTTGGCTCGAGCGTGCAGAGAGGAGTGACCGTGACCGTGACCGTGACCGTCAGACCCTGCAAGATGCAACCATCAAGTGCCGCCCGTAATCCGGCCAGCTGCCAATCAAAAGTGACCGGTTCTCACAGAAAGCTAATCTGGAACAGCGCAGGGACTGGGAAGTGACAGGAACAGCTTAGCTTTGCTGTGAATGGGCCAAGGATGGAAGGCTGGCTGCTTGAGTGTGGAGAGAAAGGTAACTTGCATGTTTCTTGCAGTAGGTAGTACTATGGACCGAGGGGGGTAGAACGGTTATATAAAAAGTGTGAAGAGGGAGGAGGGATGAAAAGATCCCGATATGTTTGAGGTTTGAGAACACGAGGAGAGGCGTCTTCTGGCTGGGAGTCTGACTGAACTGGACCCGACCAGGGGCCGCCACATGAGATTGAGGATATTTGGTCCGCTTTGACTATTATTATGATCCCTCCCTAATTTTCACGAGATGCCATCGAATTTGGATATCTTCTTACCTTTTGTAGGCGCGGCCCCGGTTTTTAACATTGCAATATCATTTCGGCAAGTCAATTGACTGTCAGAGCAAGAATCCCTCTCATCAAATCAGACGTCCCTATCTTCAAAAAAGTTCCGTAGTGCCAAATCAAACAAACCACTCTCGTCTTGCCTACGGATAACAGCCATCACATCGTCCACGCTCACTGACTCGGCCTTCCTTGTCCTCAAGAGATTTTGCTATTCTTTTTTGCCTCTTCCGCCTCAACTCAACTGCACTCATACAGACCTGTGGCTGACGTGAGGTCTCTGACTGGCCCATCTCTATCTTCATATCAATCATCCCTTTCAAACCTACACCTCACAAACCGACCCGCTGGCCGAAAGAACACACCCACTCGCAATCCTTTGTGATAATCCGTAATTCGGTCCAATCCAGTACAGTACACTTTTATTATTGTACTATACATACATAATAATACTGCCCACCTGCACACACTCTGCAGCAGCATCTGCATGCCCGCCTGAACGCGCCCACACCTAATCCTTCCATCAACGTGGTGACCGCACACCCACTCGCGCTCCTCTTCTGCAGCACATCACATCGCATCCACCTTATATTCCTATCCTAATAATCCTCAGCCAGATCTGACCTAGTCGCCCTACGCATACCCATCCCTTCCCCAGCAGCAATAGTACAGTACAATATCCTGGTCGCTGGCCGCCTTTCCTATTGCACCGCTCGATCCGCTTGTGTTCGAGAGTCGCGCTCGCCTGAAGAGTCCCCTTTGAACGTGCGACGTCAATCAACCTCATCCAGGCATTTCGAAACTCTCCACCCAGCAGCACTGTCAGGCGCCACCCTCCCTGCCTCCCACCGCAAATTCTGGAGCTGCCTCCTCCCTGCTACGGACACTTACTCTGCTACCCTGTCTCCTTCTCCGCCGGACTCTCAGCCAATTGCTGTTGCGCTGACTGCATATTAGTCCTCCAGTCTCAGCTGGTGGGCGATGTCGCAGCTTTCGCAACAGAACGATGCTCCCGCCGACGCCAATGCCAACTCCAACTCACAACTGCAATTCTTCCCTCAGGACAGCCCCACAATAGGACGTTCGCAGGTCTACTCTCCAAACAATTCCTCGCCCAGATCAGAGCCAGGCAAAAGGTACGTCGTGTCTGGTGCTATTTTGATTCGCATTTCGTACACACTCACCCCCAAGCCGGCATCGAACGAGCAAGCTACCAAAGCAAGCAATCGCAGCAAACGTGCGCTGACTTGGATCTGCTTGTCTAGGTCTCTCCGCAAGGCTGCTCCTAGTCCTCTACAAACCAGCACGACCGCGACTTCTCCACCGAGCAGTGTCACTCCGACAAGAACTGCTTTTCCACGAAGCGGCGTCGATCATTCTTCTTCATCCGCGAGCATACAATACTCCAGTCCCCAGTCACCCAAATCGCCCAAGGAGCGTCTGGACGACCTTTTGGCCTCGGAACAGAGCTTCTACAGGTCTAAAGACTCCTCAGTTGAGTCAAACCCGGACGAGAACAGGCTCAGGTATTTAAAGGAACAAGCAGATACTCTTCCGATACTAATGGAGGATGGTAGATATCCTCGCCCTATACACGACACGAATGGTCCCTCGAGAAGCGTCTCCGATCCTGTCCTAATCTCCAAGCCCCCAGGAGGCTCTTCTTCTAGCACGCGTCCGATGGCTTCAGCGCATCGTGTCGAGATGGCTCGAGGACCACCCCGGACATCGTCGATCGACTCGGCGATTTCCTCTCTGTCAGGCGGTACACATTCGAAAAAGGGTTCGCAGGATTTGCAGGCAGGAGCTACACCGGACATTGCAAACCTGATACAAGCTGCAGGATCTCCGGAAGCTGTCATTCAATATCTTTTGAAAGAGAAGGCGTCTCAAGCGTCACAGAACTCGCAATTATGGCGTCTGGTAGACAAGCAACGAGCCATGATTCTGGGTCTCAACAAGGATCTTGAGCGGGCATTGAAGGATAAGGAACGGTACCGAAAGAAGTTAAAAGAAAGTCTAGCCCAGATGTCAAATCCATCGCCAGTGGACTCGACGCAGGGTTTGGGCTCGGAAGTTGGATCAATATCCTCTGATACTAGGCCTGTCGCAGAAACAAAGACTAGCAATGTTGGTTCTATAGTGTCTGCTGGCCTGAGAGAGCCAGAACAAGATCAACCTCCATCGCCGATTGATGTTGCCCTGGCACCGTATCCCATCACTCCTCCAGCTATGATGTCTATACAAACGCCTGGAATGTCCAATATGGTCGAAGCCGAGCACAAGATGCCTTCACCAACACAGCATGCTTTCCAACAGTATAATCCTGATGCACCTGGACCAGGATTCGAGGCAGGGCAACAACAGAGGAAGGCGAACGAAGTGGCTAGAGAGGTGCCTTACAACGCGTCTCTTCCACCATCGAGGAGCCTGCCCTCTGATCCACCGAGAGGACCACCCCCGAGCGTACCACCACCGAAAACCCCAATGTCCAGCCAAGGACCCTCTGTCAACTTAATAGAACCTTCTCCTAATCCAGATGAGGGGCTTAGATCGTTCCCAACTCCGCCGAGAAAAGCACCACCAGCGCCTTTGAACTTAGGGAAGAAGAATAATGCTAGTTCACATCTTCGCCAAGCCTCTGGCACAGGAGATGAGACTGATTCGGACTACGATGACATTTTGGAAGTCGACGAGCTGCCTACTTTCACTGAACGTGGTCGCCGAAAGACGAGGGAAGAGGATGATAGGGAGCGAGAGATGGCAGCGATGAAGGATGCGGAAATGAGGAGCCTTTCGAAGAAGAGCGGCAAGGGCACACCAAAATCTCGACCAACCACTCCCAAGGATGGATCATTCGCGCATTTGGCAGATCCAATGCCAACAAGTCCTCGACAAACCGTACAGATTTCACCACCAGACGCTCACATGCGTCATTTGTCTCCTCAGGACCTTAATGCAGGATCCTTGGCAGGTATACTCAATGAAGCTTCGGGGGTTGTTTCACCACCTCTGATGAGCCCCGGGTTACCCATGAGTCCGCGACCGGTAGATAGACCGATGAATTCTCCCATGCCTCGAAATCTGTCCAACCATTCTTCCACAGTAAATTCACCTCCGATGTCTCCTCGTGGAATGGGCGCCTTCCCAGGCGCTGTGCCTCTATCTCCCAGAGCACCAAGACAACCGATACCTCTACCGCCCAATACGCCCATGTCGATTGGATCACCCGGCCTGCCTAAAGGCGAGCCTTTACACCTCGTCTCCCCCAAGGCCCTGGCAATCTCCAAGCGTACTGGGGACTCTGACTCTAGCCCGAAGGAGCAAGTCTCACCTGTTCAACAGAGCCCTGGTCCGAACTCGATCTATAGGGGCTTGGTCACCGAGGAGTATCCCGATCTTCTTCTTCCTCCCAATGCGCTGCCTTCTATTCACGTGAAGGTAGCTTCCTCCCGCCTAAAGCCTTCGAGGGCAAGCATTATGTTCCCCAGGAATATCGAAGAAGATCCAGTATTTACTCTCGCCGTGTTCGCTAGATCGGATGGTAGAGAACTATGGAGGATAGAGAAAGACTCGGCTTCTCTAGCCAACTTGGACCAGATCCTGAAACAATCCAACACTTTCACTGCCAAGACCCCGGAAAGATCTCTTTTCAGTGGTCATGCACCTGCCAAAGTGGATGCGCGCAGAGCCGCACTGGACAAGTATCTCGATGAGATTTTGGACACACAGATGGACTTAGCTTCAGCTCTGGAAATTTGCCGGTATCTGTCGACAAATACCATGGAGCCGTACGCGGATGAGTTAGCGCCAGGTGGCGAGTCTGCTAGCGAGAGTCCTGTTAAAACAGGGCCAGGCGGGCGACCGCTGAAGAATGGATACTTGACGAAGAGAGGCAAGAATTTTGGCGGCTGGAAAGCTCGATACTTCGTTCTGGATGGCCCAGTCTTCAAATACTACGAGTCACCTGGTGGACCACATTTGGGAGCTATCAAGTTGCAAAACGCTCAAATTGGCAAACAACAGCAGCAAGCCGACAATCACTCCCCGTCCCGTGGTGAAACCGATGACGTTGACAATCAATATCGTCATGCTTTCTTGATTCTTGAGCCGAAGCGAAAGGACTCTTCCAGCCTCGTCAGACATGTCCTTTGTGCTGAAAGTGACCAAGAGCGTGATCAGTGGGTCGAGGCACTGCTCCTGTACGTCGATTTCAAGGATGACGAAGACGATGACCGTTCCGTCTCCTCGAGGCAGCAACATGACCGTACAGACTCGAGCGGTTCTGCACACATGAACGGTGCAAAATCCAAAAAGAAGACGCATGCGGGCCAAGGCAGAAGTCAAACCATGCCAGATCTCACAGATGATAGCCTACGGGGCGTAAGTTATGAGAATACGAAGCAGGGCAGTATCCCAGCTGGTTCTCGACTGAAAAATTCAGGCACTCCCTCGCCTCCAACTCATGGATATGAGCGCGATCCAATGGGCCAAATGCCGCATTCTCAGTCCATGAAGAGTATCTCTGGTCCCAAGAATGCTCAAGTTATTCAGGATTCCTCAATGTGGGGTAACAGACAGAACATGCTGGCACCTGCTGCTGCAGACGATAGGATCAAGCAAAAGAAGCGTAGCTTCTTTGGATTCGGATCGAAACATCGGGCGTCCTTCGACACAAATGAAGGTAACGACTCAAGCACCAATCTGACGCAGATGGCCTATGACCAGCACGGACCCATCCGGCCAGTCTTCGGATCACCTCTCGGAGAAGCTGTGAGGTTCAATCACCCTGCTGATGTTCAAATCGAGCTTCCCGCTGTCGTGTATCGATGTATCGAATACCTGGATGCAAAGAATGCCGCAGGCGAAGAAGGAATATTCAGATTGAGCGGATCGAATGTTGTTATCAAACAGCTTCGAGAGCGTTTCAATGTCGAAGGGGATGTCAACCTCGTTACCGACGACCAGTACTACGATATCCACGCAGTTGCTTCTCTCCTAAAATTGTATCTTCGGGAGCTGCCGACTACCATTTTGACGAGAGAGCTTCACCTCGAATTCCTTGCTGTCACGGAGCTACACGATGTCAATGAGAAGGTCAGCGCTCTGAATGGCCTTGTCCACAGACTCCCGAGAGCAAACAACGCCCTTCTCCGATACCTCTCTGGTTTCCTGATCAATATTATCAATCACGCCGACACTAACAAGATGACGGTTCGTAACGTGGGTATTGTCTTCTCGCCAACGTTGAACATCCCCGCCCCTGTCTTTGCGTTGTTTTTGCAGCAGTACGATGGAATCTTTGGTGAGGAACCTGACGATCACGACGGTCCTGTTGAAGTCACCGTGACGGCTCCTCCCTTGACGCCAGAGGACATTCGCTCTCCGCGGCGCCAGAAATTCCAGGACTTGCCAACCCCATCCTATGACCAGCAATCTTTCCCCAAATCTCAAGCCCCTCAGCACTACCAGCAGCAGCAGCAGCAGCGCGCAAATTATGACACTGGTTTCACTCCGCTACAACCCAGTTACGAACCACTTGGGGGCTTTCCAACCATGGCCGGTCCGGAGTATGGCAGACCACAGCAGCAGACATTAGCAGGACCAGCTTACGACCAATTCGCCGGTGGTCAAGGTTATAGACAGCAGCAGTATGGCTCCGAGAACCCCCAAGGCAACAGTAAATCCAAGAGGCGTGAGAGCAGCATGTTCGGCATGAACATGAACATTGGTCTCGGGCAACGTAAGCCCAGCAGTAACAAGTTGAGAGATGACTCTCGTAAGCTTTCCACCAATGCTTTCGAATGAAATGACCTTGGTGTCTAATACATCCACATAGGTCTTGTTGATGAACAGTCCTTCTTCGATTGAAGACTCGGTCAGTAAACAGGACAAAGGAGCGTCTCCACCAATGGAGAGTATGAGGATGCATCATATCCGATATGGCCCACCTTGTTCATAGAAATGCATGTCGAGCATAGAGGAACGACGACTTTGGACTGGTGCCAAAGTTGTTCTCACGGATTCACACATATGAACGAATCGAACGAAACCAACGAATCGGTCATTACACGACCGACCTTACTGTAATACTTAATGAAGCGCCCTCCTTCTTTCCTCCCACAATTATCACCTCATCGAACGCATTTGTACAGTACACCAGCATCCAAGCAACCCTTGAGGCTTTCCTTTACCGCCTCAAATTTCTGCGAAATCGAATCACGTCTCCATCCAGCCAATCGACCAGTCACTTATCCATCATCATCATTCGTTGGCGGGTTCTTCTTCAATCCCATTCTTTTTTCCGCTTGTTCATTTCAGCAATATAGCGCATACAGCGTGTCGCGCGTTTTGTCCATCAGCAGAGGAGGTTATACCCAGATCGCCCGTTTTTCCGTGTTGTCGTTTTCATGAGTGTTGCGAGTCATTACATTTCGAAAGTGCTTTACCGTATGGTGTGTGGGTTTATTCCGGGGGTGTTTGCGGGTTTGAAGGTATTGAAATTTGGTGGGATGAGAGTCATGGGAGAAGGTTGCTGGGAATTGGATGCCAAATGAGGAGGTGTAAAGAGAGGATAAGGTGAATGGATGAATGTCCTGTGTATGTGTACGATTTGGCATGACTGATTCGGAATGGAATTCAATGATCGAAAGCGCGGGGCAAACGACATAGGAGTTTGTCAGACCAGGTGGATCTGCCTGGAACGGTGACAATTGGCTATGGATAGTTTATCGAGAAAGGAAGGAGGAGATGCATAGTTGTCGATATGAAGAAGTGGTGAATGTAGATGAAATATACCAATTACTCTTGTTCCTCTGAAAGTCTTTCTAGCTTTTCGATGAGGTGAAAACTAGCCGTTCCTCACATGCATGATTGTAGTCTTGTCTTGTCCCCTTAGCCGTACGTATCGAACATTGGCCGTATCTTCCCCACCTCTCATATCGTATTCTCAGCATTCTCCCGTCTCTATAATTTAATGAACGCATTTTGGTGGGTGGCCTTGAGATGACTGCGTGGCACAACACACGTCAAGGCTCGCTGAGAACAGTCTGTTGGAAGCTTTGTGCCTCGTGGATAAATAGACGAATTTGGAGATGATTATATGATTCACATGACTTTGAAATCCAGTGTTTCTTGAAAAAGGAAGTCCTTGTGTCTGAGAATTCGGTTTGGATGCTGGGGGAAATTGCTATGGGGAAGTTTTAGCATCTTGAGTTGGGACAATTTGTGGATGCAGATCGTGGTTGGGTGAATGTGCTCAGAAAAGCCTTTGATTTGATTCGAAGGATATTATGCGTAGCTATGCCAATTTGGAGATGGGGTGTAGACAGAAGATCTGCTTTGCACATCTGGAGAATATGGTCAGGATCCTGATGGCCTGGGTCGGATACAATATAGTTAATTCAATTGAAGGAAAGACAGTGGAGGGAGGAAAAAGTGAGGGGTCTTTCTTTGAGACTTCTGGAAGATGGTTGGAAGATCTCGATAGCTCCAGCGAGGAGTTGATTCGCACCCCTATGTTATGCAATCAAGGATCAAACCTTAGTTGGACGAGGAGGGCATAAAACCACCTCGCTTCCTCGCTTAAGGACGGGCCACCCGCCCAAGAGATGTTGACAAAACAGCTCTAAGGGAGCAACTTGCCATCCTAAGTGGACCGAAGAACGAGTAATCTCTGTCAGTACGCCGCCTGTGCACTGCTTCGAATTTTATATGTCGAAATAAGCTCATCTATATCCTGAAATAGCATTCTGTGGTTCAAGCTGCTTCAAACAAGTCTTTGTTAATTCCAATGACCAGGCGGGAGAAAACGATCGCCGACTGCAACGACATCTTCACGACATTGTAAATCCATTTCCATAAAATTTAGCAATTGTTGTTGATGATGCGGAAACGCCAGAAGCCCCACCTTCCTGAGCCTAGAATACCAAGTACATACCACCTCAGAACAAGAATAAATCGTTGAAGTCTTCCCGCCGAACACGAGCGAACTTGAGGAAATGCATCCACTCTTTGTGACTACCCCTCAGTGTCTTCGTCAGCCTAAGATCTTCAAGTGAACGCTGCTTTCTCAACCCAAATGGTGGAAGTTTTTGCGATGAGAAGTCCTTCTTGGCCTCGATTATAGAGCAGGTGCTTAGCTGCGCTGAGCCAAATCCAATGAGATACTTCACATCGAGCATTCTCGAGGTTTCGTCGCCCATAGAATTAGGGTGAGCTGATAATTCCTCTCCTAAGCTTCGGAGAAGCTGAATGCCCTGCTCGACTTCCCCCACGCCGTACAAAGATGCTGCTTCGTACATCTGCGACCAGAATGCCTTCACTTTGAGGGTGCCTGGTGATGCGGTCCATGCCTTTTTCACAGTCCGATAACATTCGAGGCTGCGAGGGTAGTTTTCTATTGAGAGAAATTGAATTCCAAGTTCGTGAATGGATAGGAGAATAACATTTTTGGCAACTATTCGAAATTGCCGTGGGAGGTTGACCTTCTCAGTCACCGTATCTCTGCGAATTAGCGCTTGCTGTAAGAGCGAAAGAGACTCATCGTATCTTCGCAGCTTATAAAGGGTAAGTCCATGCCAGTATTCCCTTTCGCATAGATCTGCTCGATCTGGACAGGAATTTTTGCGGCACCCTACCGTCGTGTTTTCCAACCAATACAGAGCCTTGTCGTAATCTTTGGCTAGACATGCCATGGCTCCCGCGCTTGTTATGTTCGAGTAGGTAAGATGCTTTTTGACAGCATCTGCTACATCCAGGGCTTTCTGACACCAGGCCCAAGCCCCATCGGTATTCTTCATATCTTCACGACAGTATGCCATGTAGAGGTGGGCAAGGAAACGCTGGTGGTTATTCAGGTCAATCAAGCTCTGAAAAATGCCTTCAGCTTCGGATGTCCGGTCTACCATATGCAAGGCAAATCCAAGCGATAGCTTGATGTCGGTAACATCGGTATCAACATGCCCGCGTTGCCTGAGTAGTCCATCTGCATGTTTTGAAAGGTATGGGAGTGATTTTTCAAATTCGTATCGCTTTGTGTGAAAGTCGACTAAAAAGTCCAATATCCGAAATTCAAGCGCTGTGCCGCTTCCTTCGACTTTCTGTAAGGCAGATCGTGCAACATCAAGTCCCTGTTGCTCTTTGCCAATCTTAAAGTAAAACGATGAAATCATAAACAAAGTATAAACGGGCACGCGATCGGCTTTCCGGAGAAGAAGTTTGAAAAGCATCTCAAGAGGATCTGTCAATTCTCCGGCTCTACAGGCAAGATTTCTGACTCTCAAGATCATGTCCATCTTCGAGTAGGGCAATCCTACATTGTTCTGATGGCCTTCATTGAGCATTCTTATCGTCTGGTTAATGATGTTGTTGGTGTTGACTGCTGCTGAGCTGGGTGCCAAAGTATTGATTGGAGGCAATCGATAGATGACAGAAGGCTGTACAAATGGCGCTTGATACGCTACTTCAGAGGGGGCCTGGGGGATAAAGTTGAGCGCAAATTCTGTGAAAAGAATCCACCTCTGCGTACTGGGATCGTCGTGTCCGAGTAAAGTATGACGCCTTCGTGATTCGGTATGGAGAACATTGTTCATCTCTGTATATAGTTCGTCCGCTCTGCTGCTCCCAAAATTCCAGTTCATAAACTGGTCGAAGTCTTCCAGGACTCTAGCAAGTGCTTCATCATCTGTCATATCTTGGAAGAAATGCTCAATCCAGGATACACAGAAACGAGATCTTATAAACTCAATGATTTCTTTCATGAGAGAAGGACAAGGTGTGGCCGAAGAGCTGATATGGTAGAGGACATGTTCTGCAGAGTACTTTAGGAACGGATTCCGCACTCGTATGTCTGACAGGGAAGACGAGTCTTGCCAGGGTAGTCCATAATCTTGCAACTGTAAATAATTGATACAACTTGTGGCGAGGATCCGATGACCTTCAATATCTGGAACGCAGAATGTCCGAATCTGGGCGTCCGTTTGGCTTGCTGGACCGTCTAATGCGTCGAATAAATATTCCCTAAGCGAGGTATGGATCAACAGCACCTGGTCATTGGAAATGACGATCAGATTTCCGCAGATACCAACAAACTCCTCAGCGGATTTGTGGATCAGGAAATCCTCAAGAGGCTGCATGCAGTGGCCTGAGTTGGTTCTCGCGTCTAAAGCAAGTGCGTATCTCAGTTCTCGGAACGTCATGGGGCGACCACAGATCATTGTAAAGGCCAGCGAGTTTCTGACCAGGGCGAATCTCGGCTCATCGTCCTTCAGAGAATCGTGCATATGGTCAAATACCTGCCTATAGGTGTCGATGAGACCCTTAGGCAGGCCACCCAACCTCTGATAGACTTCTGCTGCACTCGACGACTTTTGAAGATCCTGGATCACCAAGCGAGCCCACAAGAACATGCCCTCTGCTTGTTTCTCTAATGTTCTGATCACCAAATCTTTCGATACATGATCTCTCAGGAGCGGCGCGTCGTTGACTCTTTCCGAAATGAAAAATTTGATATCGCGCTTCACCATTTTCGGCGTGATCTCAATGAGAGCTGCAATACCAAGGGCTCTTCTATGCTGGAGAATTTGAGGTCGGCCAAGGATTGCCGCCTGCAACTTTCCGTTCGATCGAAGTAGGCCAGGTATGCTTACGCGAAGCAGCTCGTCGAGCTCGAGGCATTCGTCTACGCCGTCCAAAATTAATGTCCAAGGTCTCTGATCATGGCTCAATATACTCGCGAGCGCATCCCAAAGTGCGGAAGTGAGTACAGGCCCCTTGCTCATGAGTCCATGTATTGTGTCCCAGCAGCCCTTGTCGTCCACAGCGTCGAGCGCTTGCCAAACTAAAGAGCGTGCCAAATCCTTCACATATCGACGAGCTGAGTTTCCATTTGAGAAGGGAAAATATAACACGTTCTTCGCCTGGGACTCGGCGCGCTCCAACATAGCAGATGCTAAGATACTCTTCCCACAACCAGGCTGACCGCAAATGAGTAATACTTGATGCTCTTCAGGGGTTTTGGGAGATGAATTGTTTCAGGCAACATATGCTGCCTGGTCCTGAATCCATTCACAAGTTCCGATCAGTCGTTCTCCGAGGTGCCGACGGTGAACTTCACGGACGTTCGAAGGCCGAAGCCACTCAGAACAGCGAATGCGGAGATCTTGCTGGTAGATCTTCTCGGTAATCTGCCGATACTGGGAGGCTTGCTGCAGCTCGGTGGCGACTGCCATCTCGTCTACAGCCCTTGCGTGTCGCCGAAGGCGGTCCATAGCATCACCAAAGTCGGATTCCAAATCTCGACCTATATGGCGTATTGCTCGGGCTGTGTATCATCGGGTATTAGCAAGGTGTGAGCAAAAAGATGGGGTCAGAACTAACAGAATGCATTCCGATTCAAGTATCGAAGTACGACGACTGAAAAATCGATAATTCTGGTGAACAGCTGCAAAAACGTAGTCTGGAGCATCGGATGTGCGTTGAGCTTTGCGTAAATCTTAACTCTTGGCAAGCAATCCGAGATCGTTTCGATCATCCTCACAACATGTTCTAAAGCTTCATAGTGATCTCTTGAAAGCTAGTTCTCAGGCGTCAGTCTCAAGTTCGCATCTCGGCACCATACCAAGCACATCACAACGTAACTCAAGCGGAGCTCAGCACTCCGCACTCGCTTTTTTCCTCAAAAGCTCCGTACGCTGCCTAGCACCCATAGAAAGCAGTGGGGTATTGCTGCAGTCGATGGAGACACCGAGTTGAGTCCCACATACCTTCAGGATGTACTTGATAGGAGCCCATATCGGACAAGCTATCCCAGAGGACGAATTTACAGCCACATCTATCGCCGAGGCCATATTTTGAAGCCACAGCGTGTACTTCTGGAACTTCTCTAGCAAGCGGGCAGATCGCTTGTCTGTATGCGATCCATGTTTAGCAAGGAGACTCTGGACGACTGTCGTTATCGGCTCAGTGCTAGCAATACATTGCTGGAATATCACATTGCCGTCACTGATTGATAAGAAGGCTTCCTTGGCAGCAAGGACAGCCTGATGCTGCAGACCATTCCTGTATGAATATTAGCAACTGGCGCCGCAAATTGTGAAGAGTTACAAACCCAGCATTGGAAGCATTGCCGTTCGCGATCACAGATGTCTGTTCCATAGTGCCACTTCGCAAGTCTGGGGATTATGCATGGACTGAAGCGAAGACCATTATCAGCGCGATCCTCCGAGTTATCTGTTCTGAACTGCGCAGCCGGCTTGAAAGTGAGCCTGATGCAGGCAGATTTTGCTACCAAACCCAAAAAGCGATAACATGAGATTGGTCAACGTCGACTCCCCTCGCCGTGGCGATGCAAGCCACAACAACATGCTGCCAGCATCCATGCTCCAACTTCGATGCGGCATTGGTACCCAAAAGCCAAGTGACTGACCAAGGCAAAAGGCCAGCAATTCAGATCAAGACCTCATGATGTCCTGCATGACTCGACGCATGGATGATTCATATGGCAACAGACAAGATCTAACCCTACTATAAATAAAAATTATTTGCGTGATGGGCTGCCGGCCCCCCACCACCATGATCGAAACAGCCCAGACCTGCACTTGTCCATTTGTGGAAGACTGTCCACGACTGCGCTTCAGCTGCCTCCCGTCAGCCCGAGAATGCAATGCACAGTCTCGAGAATTCAACGATGTCAGTTGTCAACTTGGAATCGGCCAGTTATTGTCTTTGCACTATATTAAGGAAGTGGAGCTTGACTGATCCTCAACACATTTCAGGCTACAAACATGTTATGCTCATTGCGAGCAGCGCATGGCAGCGGAGGGTGCCTGTCACCAAATAGCTTCCGGTGGACTATTGGCACGGTAAGCATAGGTTGGCAAGGGCTACATGCCAGAGCCTTTTCATTAGCATGCAAGTGAAGCTTGAAGGAGAAGTTCGCAGCAAAACCTGAAAGGAAGAAAGGTTGCATTGGATAGAGATAACTCAAAGCATAGCCAGTCTGCCCTCCACAGCTCCTCTCAAAGTTACGAATGGTAAAATATCAGACACCCCCACTGATACTTCTCTCCCTCCATCCCAATTTCACGGCTCGTTCCCGGGCACCTTCACTTCCCTTGCACTCCCTCCTCCTAGACATGCTCTTAGTCAACTCCTCTTGCTCTTTCTTGACTCCTTGGTCATAAACCATGTATCCATCACGACCATTTTGATCTCCAGAGACTACAACTTGGGAGCATTTAGATCTCAATGCAACGTCCTGATCACCGAGCATGTATTCCTCTCCAACACAATCTTCAACTTCGCAGCCCGGCTTCTGATCCTGCTCTGCTATTCTCTTCTGCCTGGCTGCTTCCCAAGCGTTGAGCTCCTCTCTCCGCTGCTTAGCTGCTCTCCTTGCCACACCTGCTAAAGTGTTTACTCCAAGACCATCGAATGCGCTAAGTGCCGAAAGAAACTTTCGGGCACTCGAGCCTGTGATCTCTTCTATCCACTTATCCACGTCTTCGTCGCATGCCGCGGCTGTTGCTACATGCAACCCTTTGAATACTTGTTTCTCCTTCAGCCGCCCGTGTTCAACAGAACAGCTATCAGCTGAAACGGTCGAAGGTGACGCAGGGCAGGGAGCTTTGTTGACTGTAGGGATAACGGGCATCTGCGGCATATTTAATGGGCGTGAGACTGTAGAGTAGCAATGAACATACTTCGGAGGATTGAATACAACGGGCCTCGGTTTGAGTCTTGAAATGGAAGGCCTCTTCATGGGATCTGCGACGGGCTCTTGGCTTGTATATTCTTCAATGGCAAGTTCGGCCAGGCTCTGTATCCGCGTCCTTTCTGGTGAATGGTAGCTTTCCGGAGTGTCGAAGACGTGTTCGGCCTTGCTCCGGGTTCGCTTCCTTTCTGGTGTACGAACGATCTTGGAAGTGTCGAGAGAATCACCTCCATCTTCTCTGGGCCCAGGAAAATCCTTTGTACACTCATGATTCTCAGCGGGAATGGTGGGTCTGGTAGACCGCCGAGAGGCCAGATACTGAACTTCAACCGGCGCCCGCGCCTCAGCGGGAAAAGCAACTTGAATTGGTGAAATTGTAACCGAAGAGTTTCTCGACGGAAAGCATTGCTGACATTGAAAAGACGACCTTGCAGTACAAGCGTGAACTGGAGATTCCGTCTTCGATTCTGTTTCTGATATTGGCTTCGTTTCGACGTTCGGATTCAGAGGACCAGCACACTGAGTACACAGAGGCGGGAGCGAGTGACGACTGGGCGGAATTCCTGAGCTGTGCTCACAAGAGTCAGATTTTGGCTGACATGGTTCCTCATCATTCCGGATCTCCTTTGAATTGCCCTCGTCGATGCTTTTTTGGGGGCTCTTGGGTTGAGGTGGGCCTTGGTAAGGTCCAATATGCCTAGCAGGGGTCGTGATGAAAGGAAAGGTTCGCGTGCGCTCTCCTTTGAGTGCATTGGACTCGAATGAAGGCTGATACTGGGTGACGCCTGATTCAGTCAGATCTTCGGGCCCTGGGCTTTCCATGGTGGCTTGAGATTCTCGGTCATTTCCTTCCCACATGACTTTTGATGGCCTGTAAGATCTTTGCTGTGTGGAAGGAGGGTAAGGCTCAAATAAAGGCTGCATACAGTCCCCTTTGCAATTGTTCGACTTCAAAGGAAAGGTTTTGCTGCGAAGGCTCGACACAGGAGCACGGGCTATCTCTGGCTCATGTTCTGCTTGATTATCTAGCACGGTATCCCGACGGGATGACATGGGACTGATGTCGGTTTGGGTCCCGATGTGCACGTAGTCTTTCTGGGGACGGATTTGTTCTGTACCACCGACGGAAGCCAGGCTTGACTCGCGTGCCATCTCGTCAACTACTTGGTCCATGTAATTAGTAGCGGTTGACTTTCTAGAACTGAAGTTCAGATCTTCCCGATTAGCTAACATGGCGCCTTGCGGGATTCCAGAACGAGCTGCGAATCGTTAATCAGCGCCTAGACACTGGAACGAGGACTCACATTTCTCAGTGGGATGGCTATTCTCCCTCTCATCCGTAGGCTCTGCAATGTCCTTTGTGGAAACCCAGCCACCCAGTGGAGTCGATGGTCTGTGCTGCTCATGAATCACTGACGCACCACTCAATTTCTTTGTAGGTGAAGCTTCAGATGAGGCTGCAGGCTTGCGTAGCCATGGAAGTGACTTCTTCGGAGATGTTCGAGGAGAAATAGGCGCTTCTCTCGCGGGCCTTGGCGGAGAAGAATACCTATCATTACCCGGACTGGACCCAACGATGGTCCGATCCGTTGAGGCGGATGGCCTCTTTTTTTCTCCCTTTGAAGGCCGTTCATATATCTTCTCGTGAGGTGGAGTCCACCCAAGAACCGTAGTGCCAGTAGAGCCAGATGCATACGACGGATGTTTTGCCTCTTGGGTCGATTTTTCCTTCTTCTTATCGTTATTCTTGTTCGTTGTTGATATTCGATTCTGCACAAATTTATCGTCCTTAGGAGGTGTTGGTGGAGGGCTTGGCCCTTTTTGGAATCTTGCCATGCCTTTCTGTTCTGCTGAGGTAACAGCAAGTCCCGCAATTTGGAATTCGGATTGGTAAGGCTTCAGCTCTTGCATAGTGTATGCCGAGAGAGTTGTTGAGGAAGGAGTTGAAAGTGAAGAAACAAGCGACTGCGAAGGGTGTGCCTTTGCCGCCTGGAGGTAAAGCTCTATTTCTTTAGTAAAGCGGGCGAGTACTTTCTTTTGGCTGGGAGAACGAGACGGGGTTTCAGAGAGAAGGCTCTGGACAGCGGATTTGAGAGATGTGCCAGACTTTGCTTGCGGCCTCGATTGCTGGCTATAAACTCTCACAGCTTCCCAAAACTCCGGTGAGCTAAATCCTGTGTCCTTCCGAGTGGGCGATACTTGGGAGGTGGCTTTGCGAAAAGTATTTGCTTTGAATCGCGGTCGGGACGAAGATCTCCGACGCTGGCCTGCAATTGGAATAAATGGATCGATCCTAGTATCGTAGATACGTCTTCCTTCAGTAGAATGACGGCTTAAGATCTGGTTGCTGGTTGCCTGAAGAGGACCTGATCTTTGAGCAGAGTACGATTTGTCTGGATTATAAGATGCCTTGTCTATTTTTGAAGGATGATCTGCAGTCCAATACACCGGTACTTTGGCAATATGTCTCAAAGAGTAAGCGTTCTCGGACTTCTTCTTCGCAAAGTTGAGACGTCTGGCAACAGAACTTGCTGCACCGTCGGTCGAAGGGATAGCAGAGTCCTCTTGGCCTTTTCGTAGAGCTCCTGATGATCTTGACCTAGATTCTTTGGTCCAATGGCCTGACCCAGTCTTCTCAGTGACTCTACTTGCAAGTTCTGCTCCCGGTGTATCCCAACCAAACACTTGTATGTTCTGCCTTGCCCGAAGAGAGGCACGCCTGCGAGCCCTCAGAACAGAAGAGGAGGCACGCGAGCCTCGCATACGCTGGCGTCTGAATTGTATTCTAAAATGTCGTTTCTTGTTCTCCTTCTCGTTCTCGATTTTTGGGTGTGTTCTCGAACTCTGACCGGTGGTAGAAAGGCTTCGATTCTGGACCAAGTTGCGGCGAGCAGAGACGACGCGGATTCGCGGTAAGCGATAATGAGGATAGCCTTTCCAATGGATATTGAGATTGGGCATCGTATGTATTAAGGAGAGAGGCGGGATGAATGCATCTTAGGGAGGGCATTGAGCAAGAGAGGGCTGATCGCATTGAAGGTCGATGAAGCTCTTGACCATGCCATTGTTCCTTCCCTGCCAGTGCCATGCTGGGCAGCAACTCCCTCTTGCCTAAATTGTTCATCTTATGTCTTTGATTCCTGGAGAAGAATACATTTCGATTTGTCTTTGTCCCTTTCGCATCAGATATTCTATAGCACTGAAGTCCTTCTTGTCGAGCCCAATTGCTTTCTCGAATTCGTTTCTGCGTACCACAAAATCAGCCGATGTCCCATAGCATACATTTTCATGTGATTAGACGCAAGCAAAAATAGACAAGCTCACCTGGCATACTTCTCGAAATGTAGTCTTGCCTTTCCGAACATCAGTAAATTATTCCATAACTCAATTGGAGCCCTCTCACCTCGCCCTTTGTTCTGCTAACCCGCAGACACTTCCTATACAACGACAAGACATCTCTCTGCAACCCGGAGTGCTTCATTGCGACTTGGCGGTGGTGTTGATGGCTGCAGAAGAGAGAAAATATAGAATGAGGATTGGTGGACTTTGATGACGGCTCTATTCCGAAGAATCTGCAGGGATCAAGCTCCCCTGGCATTGGCGAAACGTGGGGTCGCTTGCCGACGAAGGCAATTTGAACATCCAGCTCCGCCTCTCTGGTCTTTTGTAAACAATATAAATACAAACAAGATTTTCCAGAGTCTTGTCTCTTCATACTGGCTCCAAATTGTCTTGAATCGCCAGGCACATTGGTACTTCCATCCAATGGCATCGTTCTCTGTAAGCATTCTTCGCAGTCCCGAGTACCCCCACTTCAGGATTTTATACTTATTTTAATTGTAGAGACTCGTTCGCTTCCTCGCAAAGGATGGCAGAACATATTATGGCGATGCTATACTTCCAAAAGGAGTAACAGACATAGCCAAAGCAACCCAAGCTAAGATCATTCGCGGACAAATCTTCGGAAAGCACGATGTCACAGATCAAATTGCCGATATCCGACTCTTGCTCGCTCCTCTAGCGTTGGAAGATGTGAAGACAGTGAGATGTCTTGGTTTGAACTACGAACAGCATGCAAAAGAGGTTGGTCTTCGCCCTTCTACCTATCAGAAGGATTGTAGTGCTAAACGATATCTCAGTCAAATATGCCAATCCCCAAATATCCCGTGCTCTTTTACAAGCCGATCACCTCTCTCACTGGACCTACTGATCCAATCCCAATTCACGCTCTCGCCCAGCAGTTCTCAGGTCTCGACTATGAGTGCGAGCTTGTGGCTGTCATTGGAAAAGCCTGCTCCGATGTCCCTGAATCATCAGCTTTAGACTACGTCCTCGGGTACAGCGTTGGTAACGATGTATCGCATAGAGACTGGCAGCTCAAGTATGGCGGTGGTCAATGGGGACTCGGGAAAGGCTTTGATGGCTGGGCGCCCTATGGGCCTGGTATCGTGTCACCAAAGCTCATCCCAGATCCCCAAAACTTGAAGATCTCAACCAAGTTGAATGGCAAGACGGTGCAGGAGAGCAGCACTGGAGACATGATCTTCGGCATTGCGAAGACAATTGCTTTCTTGAGTCAGGGAACCACGCTATTGCCGGGTGATCTGATCTTCACCGGTACACCGCAAGGAGTCGGTATGGGCCGCAAGCCACAGCTTTGGCTGAACGATGGAGACGTTGTTGAGGTTGGCTTGGAGGGTGTGGGGACATGCGTCAACAAGGTGGAGTTTGCGAAGGAGAAGTCGAAGCTGTAGATATGGTCTAGCAATTCAGTTGACATCAAATCATAGGTTGAGTCCTAATCAGATCTCATCTGTTTGCCGAAGGTGTAGGACAGACCGCTTACGCTTTGACCGCTTATTCATTCGACAGTACCTCTGTTGACATCGAAGCGAACCGATTCGAATAATCTGAAGACAGAAAAGCACCAATCAGCAGATAAAGAAAACCGTGTGGTTGTCATTATTCCACCTCATCGGGCCGCGTTCGACTTTGACCTTTATCGCCCTAATTACTTCTGGTGACTACGAAATCGCTCTTGTATGAAATCTGCTTCAGATCAGTACCATGGAACCGAAGTCCCATACATAGCTCAGTAGGCAATGCGACCGATTCTGAAAACAGTGGGAATAATGAGATTCGTTGTGCAACATGGAGGCAATGTCAGGGTCGCTATGCGCGATCAAAGTAGACGAATTATCTCGACTGATTTGTTTATGGCAGCTTCCCTTGGTGGAGCAAGCACAGCATCGTTCTTAGATCAAGGAATTGAGGTCAAGGAGTCAGTGAGTCGTATTAGGCAGGTTCCCAGTTCAAAGTTTCCGCGTTACATGCAGCTACTCGCGGAATCTTTTCACCATGGTGAAATTGCTCTTAGAACAGGGAGCTTCTGTCAACCCCATCTTATCGCACGGCCATTTACCACACGTGGCAGAACGAGTATTCAACTCCACTAGATGACTGCTACGAAAATAGCTGGAGAGTATTGAGACCGAGAAGCTTCTCAAAGCTGCTGGGGAAGGGGGGATCGAATGGAAAGGTACTAATTTTGGGAGCCATGAGTTCTCATGATAGGCCAGCGCAAGGTTCGAAGCATTTGAATGACATGACTTTCCAATTATAAGCAAGGCATCGCAATAAAAACGAAGAAAAGGTGAGAAAGCTCGATTAATCGGATGGTAACAAGATCGAAATGGGAGAGATAACCATGTCGTTTGATTATCAAGACTCAAATGTTGGCAACAGAACGGAACTCTGTGGCTTTGAAGCTGCTTCTTGTCAGGCTCCGGAGCTTAGCGACCACTGCAGCAGGAATGTTATCATTCTTGGTTTACTATGTACTTCCAGGGCTTGAAATATAGCGCTCAGAGATAGGATGCTTCGGTCAAGAATCCGAGAGTAAGCTTGATGTGGCGCAAGACAGCAGCCCACTGGATCGTGCTGTAAGCCTGTTTCGAACTTGTGTCAGCATATTGTACTCCTAGCACTCAGCGTTTAAGAACTTACGTCATTAGCAGAGTGAATATACGGACTCGATCCATCCATCGTATCTTCGTGAACAAATGAAGCAGCTGCAGCATTCAGTCAGTATCTCATACGCTTTCACATTTAAACATAAACAATCTCAAGCTACTCACGGAAACCATTCGACGTCGCACTCGCATGATCCGAGCACCCATATCCACAACTACTAGTGCCAGCAGTGATCCCCGTATATTGCCTTATGATCAACCGCATATACGTATTCAACGCCGCATTTGTATAATCCGTAAACACAACCGGCTTTCCACCTGGCGAATACCCTGTCATGTCTTGGTTCAGCATGGCAAGGACTCGCTTGCCAGCAGTGCGGTAGTTAGAGAAGATAGCTGCGGAGCCGAGGAGACCGCCTTCTTCTCCGGCGTAGAAGTGGAATTCCAGGGTGTTCTTGGGCTTGAAGCCTGAGGTGGCGAGGACGCGGAAGGCTTCGAGAATGGTTACGGTGCCGCTGCCGTCATCGTCGGCGCCTGGGGATCGACCGGTGGATGTGCTGCCGACGGAATCGATGTGTGCTCCAACCACGACTTTCAGATGTTAGATTCTGACCGGTCATATTCGGGAAGGGGATGACTGACCGAGATTACTGCTCGTGCCTGGGATTTTGACGATGATGGATGGCATATTGAAGGAGTGGGTGAACCTGGTGACGGTAATGGCAGAGTTTGCTGCTGCGATACTTGAGAGCTGATTGAACAGCCATGCTGACGCTTGGGTACCAGTTGCACTTCTGTAGTAGCGTGTGGTAAACCTAACAAGGTCAGCACACAATATTCTGCCCTCTGAGAAATATGCTTACTCAGTAAAGGTTCTCAATGTGGTCTGTGGCACTGTGATGTTGATCCGGCTGATGAAAGTATTGCCCTCTGTGACGTGTGTCAATGTGGTCGGATAAGTGACAGCTTGTCTCTCGACAATTGTGTTCTCACTGACTCCCGACAGCGAGTTGAGAACATATTCATCCTAGACATTTCAAGTCAGACTACAAACATACCGCAGAACTTTAACAGAACATACCGTAATATCTGTGATATCGATGAAATTAATGTTCTTCGCAGTGTATTGCTCAATCTTCTCATCCTCTGTAACCCATATTCCAGGATCAGCTTCAGAGGTCTTGATCAAGCGCAGACCAGCATTGATCTTCGAGCTATCAGTAGAAGGAAGCGCAGAAACAAGAAGCGAGGAAGACGCCACAAGGGCTCCGAGGAAGAGATTGCAATGCATAGTATCGGCTAGATTTGAACACTTTCTATCACTTGAAGAAACTTTTAGAGGGATAACTTGTGCCTTTATACTCCTCTTAACTCCATACCTTACTTTTCTGCACTTCTTGCGGGAGATGTAAACCATGATCGCCTTCTAAGCCAAGATACTTACATCCTTCCCCATTCACTGTCCGCCAAGTACCTCTCACCTGCCCCTACAAGCTTTCAGCGTGATTGCCGAACGCGGCAAATATCCATTCGACCACTCGCTGTCCTCCTCGCATACATCATCTGATACCAAGCCGGAGACGATCACTTGGCAGCGGTAGATTGCAGCGGAATGTCGTACATTTCTGGAATGTGCTTTGGAGGCAAAGTCTTGTTTGCAGGAAGAAGTCTTGCCAGTTTCTGGAATGAGGAGGGCCAAGCAGAGGGGACAATTGGTGCATACTAACTTGTGTTTCGAGAAGAGCTGCCACTTTTGGTTGAATGAGATTGGGCTCGCTTGCGGTATTTGGATGCCGTGATGATCATTTCCTTGGCAAGCGATGCTTGATATGGAAGGTCATTGAGCAGACAGTGCTTGGCTGCACTTGCAGAAATCTTGTTCTTGACAATTCAGGAGATCGAGCATTTGACCGACGATGATAAGGATGGTAGACAAGTAATCAGTTCTTGGTGCTTTGAGAGATAAGTCTGAGTGCATTAGAAGTCAGGAAACCGCTGGTGTACAATGATGTTTACTGTGGAAGCTTAAGCGAGCTGAATTGGAGACTTTTGAGAAGCTCTCCTGTTCTCACGTTAGCAAGATCTCCATTATGAGATACATGTGTCATCAACATTTCGGTGAGTTCGCTGACATTAGATAGAATAGCAGGGAAAACGAATCCAATACTCCATTTGTCCGCGAGCTTAGGCACTTGCTAACCCTCACTTCCTTGACAAAAAAGACAAAAACTGCGAATGTTATCAAGCAAATCGGTATGCGTCTTTCAGCAGATATCCTCAGATTGGGGACTTAATAGCCGGACATGTAGATACATAGGCTCAGTATTAAATGGTAGTCTTTCTATTCTATTCATCAGGTAAACCCGAAGCAAGGTTCCCTCTTCTTAGCCAGCCAAAGCATGTATGCAAATGTCGAAATAATATACTCATCATGCGTTAGCCTTAGCGTTAACAGAGTCGGTACTTAAAGTCCTCATCTTCTTGATTTTCTCTCTCAGTAACTTCTCTCGCAGTTCTTGGGCTTCTCTTTTCGGGTCCTTCTTCTGGGCCTCCTCATAAAAGTCAGCCTGACTGAAAGCAAGTAGAGTATATGCCACTCATATGAAAGATCGGCCACCGGGCTGAAACTACGAAGCGCTACCAACCTCGTTGGAATGGACGGCATCAGCTTTCTTGCTCGTTTCTCTTCGCGGCGATCCCCTATCTCTCTCTTCGTCTGAATCAGCTTTTCGATCTCTCGATTGAGAAGAAGTGTTTCGTCGCCTCTTGTTTGCTGGCTCATATCGTTGTACAGAGCGACGACGCTTTCGATCCCTTCCACCACGACTGGAACTTCTGGATCGGCTTCGGCGACGACGTGGAGGTGTTATACTGCGGCTGTTGCTCCGAGTTAGCCGAAGTTCGTCACGGTCTTTTCGAGCCCTGGGCCTGTCTTCATCAGTATCCGGGGTTGGCGTAATTCCAGCTCTGCCTCTGCTTGGAGCCAATATAATATCAGGGCTTCTTGATCTCGAGCGTGAGCTAGAAACGGACCGAGAGCGAGAAGTACTATCGCGGCGGGCTTTTCGCGACCTTGGAGGGGGTGATGGAGACACTGAGGCAGAGGTGGATCTTCTGCTACGTCGAGTAGGTCTTGGAGAACGAGATCGAGACGAGTCCGGAGATGGTGATCTGCGACGCTCTCCGCGGTCTCTGCTTCCCCGGCCTCTTCCTCCACGACCACGATGATTGCCTCTTCTTTCAGGTGTCCTTGATCGCCTTCGAGGAGGCGATCGGGATCGGGATATAGAACGGGGACGTCGGCGGGGTGGTGTGCGTGATACTGATTTGGATCTGGCAGGAGATGGAGACCGAGACTCAGATGTCGACGGCCGGCGGCGATCATTTCGTCTACCGGCACGTCCAGCTGGCACGTATGAATCAATGGCAGCCCTGGGAGGCTCCCGAAATGACCCTCGCTCTCTCGAATCTCTTCGGCGAGGGGATCTAGAATGCGGTGGTCCTCGTCGATCGAATCCTCTCCCACCTCCTCCACCACCCCCTCGACGGTCGAAATCTCTATCGCCACGTCCTCCTCGCCATGTGTCTCCTCGCCCTCCGCGGCCGCCCCCGCGTTCTCCTCGATCTCCCCGGTCACCGCCACGCTCACCACGTTCCCGGTTGCGGATATTGGTAACCTCACGCTCTCGGCGCTGTTCGTCATCCCGACGAGATCGCGATTGCTCTGCTGCTTTCTCGGCTTCTATCTGTGCCGATGTCAGTGGAAGCAGGTCTAATGTAAGCTATAGAGCATACCTTCTCTTGTATGAGTTCCAGCTTCTTTGCCTCAAGCAACTCTTTGGGAACTCCTTGAGGGTTGGACTGAGCGCTCAAACATAGACTCCACAGCTCTTTACAGAACGCCGCTGTATCTTTATCGAGGAAACCTGTCAGTTGTATCTGCATGGTCTTGATATCCGGCTGTAACACTTATTAGCTTGGCGCAACCTTGCTCGCATCGCAGTACGCACAAATCGCGCGCCTTCAATCAGATTGAAGCACAATTCGATCACAACATCGTCGTCATTCCCAAGAATTTCGGAGATCTTGCCTGCGATCCATCTGTACGATTCATCGGGTCAGCACTGCGCTCGGCAGCGGTAGAACAAGAAAGGCGACGTACTTTTTCATGACCTCAGCGTTTACCTTTTGCATGTCCACCTTCTTGTTAAATTCGGGAGGGAACTTCGTCGACTTCAGTAACTTCGCATCTACACTGCTCGCCATCTTGTAAAGTCTTGCGCACGTCGTGTGCGGATCAGGTTGGTGGTGAGGAAGGTTAAAGAAAGTTGAAGAGAGGGAGTTCAATGAAGCTCAAAACCACGAGGCTGAACCGCTAGCGAGGTGTGGCTGACGAACTTACAGTAGCGGTGGTAGTGACGCCACAGACAGCCAGATTATCCACACTTCACCTTCAGGACAACACAAGGCTGAACACTTGATTACTTGACTTACGAACGTTGACTGCTGGATGTTGTTTCTTCATTATTGATCTGAAGGTATCATTGCATTCAAAAGATGGATCCGACCAGGTCACTGTCTATTAAATCATGGAATTCAATGTTCCTCCGTTGTTGAAGTTATCATATGCCGTCTGGAATCTGGATCAAAATGTACACAGGCGCCTGACTGCTGAGGGACTATCGGCCTACCTTACAGGCGAAAGGAGATCTTGGTCCACTCTTAAGTTCAAGTTAATGCCTGTAAGGCGGTGTAGCTTTGGTTGCAAGACTGTCAACTCCTTCTTAAGCGTCCTGAGGGAGCTGAGAAGTAGCATGACGATGTCTTGGCAGTGGACCTGTTCCAGCACCTACCTTTAAGGTAGATAGATATCTTTCATTCGTTAATCTCTCTCGTCACCTGCCAATGGAATGTAGTGGGATTGTCACCGAGGCAGTGTATCCGTAGTACTTACTCCGACACCCTCAAGGCGAGGAAAGTTCCTGCCTTGAAGTACCATAGCCGAGCTGGGCAGGAGCCATTAAATCCCTCTGCATTCAAAACCCGTAACTGTCCTCAAACCTATCTAGTTCTAATCCATTTTCTGATCATTCCTCAAAACATGTATATCTAAGTATGGTTGCGTTTCGAGGCCTGTCTTGGCGTAGTACAACTCCTGTCAGTCGCTTAGAACGTTCAGATTTATCGCAGACAACGCCTAGCTCTCCTGCTGAGGTTGAAGTCCCATCCGTTCAAGACCTGGTCGATCAACTGGAGGCCAAGGAAGAGCAGTCTCGCCGCAGATCATCGGTTGGAGACAGACCATCAACTCCCAACTTTCGCGCACATCCATTTCGACCTCTCATTTCATACTCTCGCACTCCAAGCCCAAGTACTACTGTCCCGCAGGTCAGCAACAGTTCAAGAGAGGCACCAGTCGCTCCCAAAGAGGCTCGCCCTGGACAAAAGGCCCGGACAGCCTCATTCGAGTTGGATTGCAAGACCGTGCCTCGGGTATTTACCACAGCAGACGGCGACTCGATCTCCCAATCTTCGTCCCGTCTTTCTACGCCACCGGTCGGTGTAAACAATACAGCGCCTGATTCTAAATTGCATCATCCAGAGCTTCCAGCTAGCCAGGCAGTAGCAGCCTCTGCGGTCGATCTTGAGGCAAGTTTCTGCATCTTTTAACTTGCACCTGTTGTTACTGTACTGATTACACCAATCTTAGAATCTGCCCCCTCTTCCAGATTCTCCACATATCATCTGTCAGTCGCCACGGACGGTTAGCAAAAATTCACAGAACGGCGCTGAAGGCTTGCCTCCTCTTGCTCCCCCTTTTGTCTCTATACGACCAATAGCACCACTGTCACCCTTGAATATTGCCTCAGATTCTGCTGCAGAATTATCGTTTCCAGCAGATCCGCCTCGTCCTACTACAGAAACGTTCTCAGGTAGTTGTCTTCTCATTTCTCGGCTTTTTGTGAGCATAACTCATAGCGAAACAATTCAGGTACATGACTAAGAAAGTAACACTGACATCATTTCCAGGTACGTTTTCAGCTCTTTACCAGCTCGACTCCTCCAGTACTGTGACATTCAATACCAGTGTACGTGATCTAATACAAGAGGCTCCAGACAGCCCAATCGGTGGAGAGCCTGCCGCACCCATGGACCTCGAGCGTACTATCGGAACCATAGCAGTTCGTGGGAAAGACTACCTGGATACCCCTCGGGTCACCTCTCCGCCACGTAATAGCATGAGGCCTCTCAAATCGCACTCCAACTTTTCCGAATCAAGCTCAGGCCCGGCTCATAATGATGAGCCTCCAACATTGCCGCATCAGCCTTTTGCGAACTTGGACAGGCCTGCGACACCACACAGTGAGAAATCAATGGCAATGTTCACGGCACCCGATACTCCATTATTTGGAAGGCGCAATGAGTTCAGTGATCTCTCGGATATGACACTCGACGGAAGTCCTGGATCCACGGCTGGAGTCAAAGACTTCGCCGCGGTCTTCGAAGTTAAAGAGGTCAGTGGTGGCGACATATGCCCCGATTGCGATCTTCCAACCGCAGGGAGCGATGTTGGAGGAAGTCCAGGTGGACTCAATATCCCAACTACTGTCGCTGCCGTCCCTGGCTCTTCAGAATCCGGAGGCCCCATTTCTGGCGTCTCGCCATTGAGAGCGCATCCATCGGATTTGCCAGCTGCTGGGGTCTCCGCTCCTGGAGTACCTCTGTCAGCCGGTCCACCAGCTCCTATTCCGGCGCCTGGTGTCTCGCTCACAGATGGTCCACCGCTTGCTGGAATCCCTGCAGTCCCTGAAGTTGGAGGTGGTAATGGTCTTAATGTCCCTGGTTCCAATGTTCCAGGAGGTCTGGCTGTGCCTGCTGACATCACTGGCAAATTTGACCCTCCCAAGACTCCCCCTCCGAGCAAAAAGAGAATGGCTTTAGGAAAGGGAAAGAAGAAGGGCCAGAAGGTGATTCGACGTGGAAGACACTTGTTACTGCGCAAACCAGTCCTCTCACTGGTGATTGGGAGACAGTTAGCAGGACCGACCTCAACGGCACTAAAGTTGGTCTCGAAAGGGACTGCGGTTGATCCTACTGCCCTCACAGAAGCCGCAGTCCCTGGGGCAGTGCCGCAGCCCGTACCTCTGCCGATGTGACAAAGAAAGATGAGCCAGCGTCTGCGAACGCGGCTAGAAGAAATGGAATGGACGATTATGGTAACAAGAGAGCTTGACGAAGTAGCCTGGGAGGAAAATTGGTCCTTGCCTCCTGTATAGCCGGTATTAGCAAATTGTATTAAAAGATCCGGTCTTAAAACCGATCAGAATGTTATTATCCTATGTCTGCTAGGAATGCTGCCCAAGAACCTTGAATACTTGCGAGTAACTCCCAAGCAATTGGTATTTCCCGAACGCCTCGCGATGCATCTATTGAGTAAAAGTTCACCGACCTCTTTCCCTCCCACTGCTCTTTCGAGTCCACGCCCCAAGCATCCGATGTCGATATAAGGATGCAATTTCCATCACATCCCAACTACACGCCCAAATACCTCGCCCTAGCCACCTTCTCCCTCTCCTCCAACTCCGCCTTCGCATACCGCGCAACAACATCATCGACCCTCTGCTTCGCACGACTCAGCCCCGTATCACCCATCTGCTTGAACTTCCCACGCATCTCGAAGAGTTGTAGGAGTGTCTTTGCGCGTGCGAGGTCTTCATCGAGCTGTTACACATTGTCAGTCTTCAGTCTTCAGTCCTCCATTCACATTTCTGATATTTGTAACTACCAGGGGAGAACACTAAGAGGGGAATATGTACCTCGGCTCCAGTACCAGGATATACAGGGGTTCCAGGTGTACTTGCACCGCTTCCTTCCGCATTTACATTGAAGCTGCCCGTACTAGCACTACTTCCCTCCCTGACAAACGTCGGTGTCTTTACTCCGCCGGCATTTGATTGTGATCGTGAAACTGATACGATTCTTCGTCCTAGCTTGTCGAATTTCGGGGCCGAGGAGGCGCGGCGCGGAAGACCTGGCGTTGATGTGCTAGAGGTGGTGGGTTTGGCGGCGTTGAGGGGTGTGAGGAGGGAGAGGGCGGCGTGGGGATCCTGGGGGAGAGGAGGGGTGTTAATGTGGTATTTTCGGAAGTTTGACTTGGGAGGTTGTGGGGAGAAGAGAGAAAGGAATGAGGAGGTGAGGGATGAGAGGGGGGATGTAGGGGCAGAAGAAGAAGAACGAGCAGGGGGATAATGAGGAGAGGCAGAATCGCAAATATGATGAGAAAGTGGGGAGATAGATAGAGGGGGTGGGGATGAGGAGGGAAAGAGGGGACGCACTGCGTTTTGCAGGGTTTGAAGATCGGCGATTATCTGGGCGATTTGCAGACCTTCTGTTGAAGACATTTTGGTGTGTAATTATGTAGGTAGATCTGGTGTTGTGGGAGGACCTTTGTCGAGAAGTAGGACCAGGAGGAGGTCGGACAGGTGGATATGGGGGGTTTGTTTGCGGGTGGAGGGAAGCGAGATGGGTGATTGTTGGATAACAGTGAAATGTACGGTCCTGAATAATCCTTGGTTCCTGTTGACCGAGTTCAAATCAATGTCGCCGAGTGATTTGTAGCTTCGAAATAATGTGAATGTCGAAAGTCAAGCTGAGGACATTGAGCTTGCAGGGATGAGCAACGAGGCTTGTCCATCTCCCGCTTCTCCCCACTTTTGGCGTCCACTGCCATTTGCTTGTCCTGACTCCGAGCTTCATGCTGCCACACCTCCAACACAAGCTGGGTAAATATCTAGGTTCTTTACCCCTCTTCTCCTCTTGCCCATCATGTCTCTCTTCTTCCGTCGCGGACTCGCGACATCATCAATGGCTTCTTTAAAGAAAGCTTCCAAGGTGGTGTGTATTGGTAGGAACTATGCGTAAGTCCCAATCCCACTCTTACTTACAATTGCTTGCCTCTGGTTGCTTCTTCCGAGATTTTGGACAATCGCTGTGGAAACATGAGTACTAATACAGATTTGTAGAGATCATATCACAGAGCTAAATAGTGCCCGCCCAAAACAACCATTCTTTTTCCTCAAGCCCGCGAGCTCGATTCTTCCTCCAGGCGCAGGACCAGTTATCCGACCTCGCGGAGTGGACCTACACTATGAGGTTGAGCTCGCCCTTGTTATGGGGAAGACCGTTAAAGATTTGGAGGCGAGCGATATGAAGGGAGCTTTGGATTCTATTGAGAGTACGTTTCGACCTTTCAATTGCAATTGGCGCATCGAAACGATCAGGTCAAGCTGGAAGAATTGGACTGACCTTGACTTATAGGCTATGCCATGAGCATCGATATGACCGCTCGCAACGTACAAAACGAAGCTAAGAAGAAGGGTCTTCCGTGGAGCATAGCCAAAGGCTTTGATACCTTCCTGCCTGTCTCCAACATCATCCCCAAATCTGCGATCCCAGATCCACATAAAGTGGAGCTATACCTGACCGTCAACGGAGAGTCCAAACAAGCCGACTCCACCGATCTCATGCTCTTCCAGATCCCCAGAATCTTGAGCGATATCTCGAAGGTTATGACGCTGGAGAAGGGAGATGTGGTTCTGACGGGGACGCCCAAGGGCGTGGGAAGTGTGAAGCCGGGGGATGTCATGAAGGCGGGAGTCAAGGTTGACGGTAAGGAGATTGAGGAGGGAAAGATTGAGGTTAAGGTTGAGGAGTCGACTAGTTCATATGAGTTCAAGGAAACGTGAGGAGGAGACAAGAGCTGTATATAGCATATACACTTGGAATTGTATATTGGATACCCAACCTAGAGGGCGGCATGTTGGTTTACAAGGGGTACTCAAGCCATTGAGTGTTTGGATATTGTCTAAATATCTTCAGAAACTATTATATCGTTGACACTGTGCTGCTGCCATCTCGGTTGGAAATCAGGAGTTCTACCAGCTAAAAAGGTGAGAATTGCCGTAATATAATCCTTTTTCTGTGAATCATTTGTTGACGGCATAAGTGAATGCATGCAGCGAGAACATATTGTGCAGTTCAGTAAGAGGCATAGACGAAAACAACATTATTCAAATATCCAATCGTCAGCCACTAGAATCCACTCAATTCATCTCAAAAGACTCATGACCAAAAATCGTACCACAGAATCAATGCACAGCACCCCACTACCAGTCTGGTGGTACAATAGTGCGTCTGGCCCCTGCCAAAACGGCTTCCCGATAACAAAGTAAGCCGATAAGGCTGAATAAGTTCCTCGCCAGACGGACCGAAGCTCCATCGCGTCAGGTCAAGCTCTCATCATCATCAGCAAACAACCCGCCATCCTCTCTTTTACAACCCAAACATATCCAGTCCTTACCTGTCCATCCAACCCGCCTCACACAATGTCCGAAAATAACCCCCCACAATCCACCACCAACGCCTCCTCCACCGCCGATGTCCCCGGGCAACCTTTCTACGACAAAACACGCGCCCATCTGCGCGTACTACTCCACAAGCGTCGCGAGCTCGAGGCAAAGCTGCAGAGTCAGGAAGCGGATATTCTGCGCAAGGAGACGGAATACCTAGAGGATACGCCTTATGGGAATATTATTATCGGGTTTGATGCGTATACGAAGGGTGTTAGCAGTGTGCCAGGGCAGAGGAGACGCTTAGTGGTTGTAGAGGGGAATCGGGTGTTTAGTAGGAGTAGTGTTAGTTTTGGGAATGGCGGGGTAAGTTAAATTCCTTTTCTATGCTTGTTGTGCTTCTTCTGCTCTGGATTCATGACGGAGATTTGGGGCTTGGGTGTTTGGATGCCGGGGAGGCAGATTGAGCAAACGGAGTCCATGTTTTTACTACATTCCAGAGACTGACAAAAGTATGAACAGGACACCCCAATGGATACAGCAGCATCAACTCCAGTAGCCGCTCTGGCCCCTACGCCCCTTTCTACATCCTTCCTCAAAGGCGACAGAGATGGTGGTTCTAACCATGCGACACCGACCAGTGCCACCAGTGCGAATAAGTCTGGTGCGGGAGGTGGCTCGAAGAAGAATAAGAAGGCTGCAGGGGCGGCGGCTGAGGATAGTGATACAGATACTAGGGATACGAAGAAACAGAGGACAAATTTTGGCGCGTCAGTGGGGAGGAAATAGTGTTACTTGGGTTCTGTCGTGGTAGATTTGAGGGGTGAACGAGGATGAGGCGGATGATGAACGCATGGACGAGAAAGAATGATTTGCATCGCGTGGCAGGGTTGGCGTTCTTGGTGTTGGGATGTATACCTACTTGGATTTTGGTTGAGACTGCTTTTGGGAGACGAGTCATAGAGTTGGGGAAGTGTAAGAGAGTGAACTGCATGGGGATTTGGGTGCATGGGAAGGAATTGGGAAGTCACAGACTTTTGAATACTATTACAGAAGACAACGAAACACTTTTGAAAGAGTTTGGTATTGCATCTTCTTCATATCAACATCTAAGTCATGACAGAACTTATATACTTCTTTACGTCGTTCATCAATCATCACGGCACCTCTTCATCACTATCCCCTCCAAAGCCAAAGCTAAACCCACCACCACTGTTCTCATCCCCACCATCCTTCCCAGCAACAACATCATCCCACTTCCTCTTCCTCCCCTCCCTTTCCCTCTTCCTCTCCAGTTCCTCCAGACCCTCCTCCAACAACTCCGGATACTCCCTCCTCAACCCCTCCACAAATACCCCATACGGATCCTCAACCTCCTTCCTAAACCCCGAAACCTGGTCCCTCTTATCCCTCATAAACGCCAGCACTCTGCTCAAATGCGCCCTCGGCACGAAATTCTGCGTAATCGCAATGCTCGGCTCCAGATTAACCACCAAATGCCACCAGCCACTCGGAACATGCAGTACCTCGCCCTCACCACACACGCCTTCGTGACAGCCGGGCGTCTTGCGTGCTTCGGCGTGGAAACCGAGAAGCCATTCGGCGATGCTGAGGGGTGAAGTAACTTCTGACTGGTCAGAAGAGACGTAGACGCCTGGAGGAGGTGGCGAGGATGGGGTGGAGGGGAACATGATCCAGTATTTGGAGCCTCTCAAGACGGCGTTCCAGGCGGACGTTGCGTTGGGGTCTTTGTGGTAGGTTGAGCCGCTGCGGGAGGGGCCTATGATGAGCCATTTGTTATCTGGGCGGAGGGGGCCGAGGACGGTGAAGAGGTCTTCGCTGAAAGGTGGTGGGATGGTGTAGGAGTGGTCGGTAGTGGTGGCATTGCTGGAGGAATCGGTTGCTGTGGTGTTGAGGTCCATCTTCTCGACGAAACTTCTGTCGAAGAGGTATAGAGGACTTTCGTCGCTGCTGTTGTTCATGTATTTGACATAGGTATCCAACGTCCAATCCACAGCCTCAGCGCGGAATTTGACATCACCATACTGCTCCAGAAGCGTATCAGTGTTCCAAGACTTGAAGACTGGCCATGAGCGGACCGGCTCGGTTAGGATGAAGGGTTTGTCTGCCCATTCTGAGGAGAATTGTGATGGTGTGAGATCTGTGAGGCGTGGGATGGCGTTGCTAGATGGGATATTGGTTGTGTATGGGCGGAGAGAGGTGTGTGTGCAGAGAAATGGCCGGTAGAGGACGTCAGAGTAGACATTGGGGCAGGGTATCTGAGAAGTCTGGGAGGGAGTGAGATTCAGGAGCGTTGAGCGCCATGTCCCTTGCCAGGAGAAGGACCCCGATTTTGAAATGGGTGATCTGGATCAGTTAGCTTTGTTTAGAAGTATGTAAAACTGAGAGTCAGCGGGACCACGGTGACTCCGTTTGAACCATGCGCAGCCTTAAGTCGATGATATGTGACTGTGAGTTCCAACACAAAGTCCACAATATTGGCATGCAAGCATCTGGACGATTTCCGTAATGACCATTCTTGTAGCCTCACGATTCAGAATCATCATACAGCTACAAGACTCTAAAAATAAAGAACAGCTCAACATAAACATGAAACCAAGGACATAACTTTCACTAGAACAAAACTGAACATGAAGTGCTATCAAAACAAAAATGAACTTTGCGAACTATTACTTACTCAATGAACAATGCTTTCCACAAGTCATCAGACCTACAAAATGCATACAGGAACTTGCATGTCGCACCTAAGAGGCGTAGCTTGTATGAGTCAAGATACTCCAGGAATATAGCTAAAATCTCATCTGGAAATGCTTGAAATGAGCCGATGAAATTCCTCGAAATGCTGGTAGCCGTGTATTGGTTTCCAGCCGGCTTCACTCCCAAAGGATGAGGCGGTATGGTATTGGATGACTCCTCGATTGACAGTGAAAGTGACTCAACTCCGCCACTGGGATAGACGTCCATGGCTTGATTACCAGAATCTCCTGAAATGGTGGAAGACTTCATGGCTGTCCGGACGCGTAAACACCAGCCAATTGAGAGATAAGGAAGCGCAACAAAGCCCAAAAAAAGAGAAGTCGCCTCCAGAAAGAACTTCTCGTAGCCTTAATAGAATGGAAGGACTTCCACATCCACACGCCACTTCTTGTCGTGGCAAGGAATAGGACTAGAGGAGGGGCAAAACCTTGTCTCTGGTGCCTGCTAGTGCTTTCGAATACCTTCCCTTCTACCCAATCAGTTCTCAAATTCGGTCCCAAGGCTGTATTGTTGTTATTCACGGTGCAGAATTCACGGTAAAAGTGTATTTTTCGAGGCTCTAAAATGGCTCGAGTGGGTCTTTTTTCGTTAGCGAAGCTTAGCGCAGTGCTTCAAAAAATTCTGGTTGTAATAATATCTTTCACCCTCCGCCTTCCCTTCCAACTCCTCATCAAACAATTCGAACATCACAAAACACAACATACACACAACCACTAGATACCAATACAACTCTCGATATCGGGAGTTTGGCATCTAGTTTTTCACACAACAGCAGAACTCTTGTCGCAGGCTCTCACAGAGACCTCTGCGCATTCCATCACCCCACCTCTACCCATCCAACTTCGCAATTTCTAGATCCCAAGCACGGCTTGCGATCTAGATCTTCCTATCAATCGAAACCGCAATCATGGCTTCCACTGATAAGGGTCTCGAGGAGATCCCAGAGGGTAGGGCTTCCTGTTACTCTGCGAACAAGCACACCGCCACTGGAGTGCCGCACCAGGCAACATTGAAGAAGAAACCGAAGCTGATAAAACTTTTTTTCAGGTCAAATCGAGTCCAACTATGACGAGACCGTCGACTCTTTCGATGCTATGGAGCTCAAGCCTGAACTCCTCCGAGGTACGATTGAAGATCCATACGTGCTGGGAATCAGGGGTTAATATTTGATCTAGGTGTCTACGCCTACGGTTTCGAGCGTCCTTCTGCTATCCAACAGCGCGCCATCTTGCCTGTCATCGGCGGTAAGTCTCTAGAACAATTTCCCGACATATTGGCCATAGCTCATTCATTTTCAAGGTCGCGATGTCATTGCACAAGCCCAATCTGGAACCGGAAAGACCGCCACTTTCTCTATCTCCGTCCTCCAAAAGCTCGACCCCACCATCAAGCAGTGCCAGGCTTTGATCCTTGCCCCAACCCGTGAGTTGGCTCAACAAATCCAGAAGGTCGTCGTTGCTATCGGAGACTTCATGAACATTGAGTGCCACGCCTGCATTGGTGGTACCAGCGTTCGTGATGACATGAAGGCTCTCCAGGATGGTCCTCACATCGTTGTCGGTACCCCAGGTCGTGTCCAGGACATGATCCAGCGCCGCTTCTTGAAGACCGACAGCATGAAGATGTTCGTTCTTGATGAGGCCGATGAGATGCTTTCCGTGAGTTTCTGCGTTTTGCGAGGTCTGTGCGACATCTAACATTTTCATAGCGCGGTTTCACTGAGCAAATCTACGACATTTTCCAACTCCTCCCCCAATCCACCCAGGTCGTTCTCCTTTCCGCCACTATGCCCCAGGATGTTCTTGAGGTTACCACCAAGTTCATGCGCGACCCTGTCCGTATCTTGGTCAAGAAGGCCGAGCTTACCCTCGAAGGTATTAAGCAATTCTACATCGCTGTCGAGAAGGAAGATTGGAAGTTGGACACCCTCTCCGATCTCTACGAGACCGTCACTATCACACAAGCTGTTATCTTCTGCAACACCCGCCGGAAGGTCGACTGGCTTACCGACAAGCTCACCGCCCGTGATTTCACCGTCTCCGCCATGCACGGTGATATGGACCAAGGCCAGCGTGATCTGATTATGAAGGAGTTCCGTTCTGGTTCTTCCCGTGTCCTGATCGCCACTGATCTTTTGGCTCGTGGTATCGATGTCCAACAAGTCTCCTTGGTCATCAACTACGATCTCCCAGCCAACCGTGAGAACTACATCCACAGAATCGGTCGTGGTGGTCGTTTCGGACGTAAGGGTGTTGCCATCAACTTCGTTACCGCCGAGGATGTCCGTATGATGAGAGAAATCGAGCAATTCTACAGCACTCAAATCGAGGAGATGCCAATGAACGTTGCAGATCTCATCTAAGAGTTGTACTCAAAGCAAAAACATAAGGAATCACAGTTCCGGCATATTTGGTGGTACGAAAAAGTGCCTGTGTCGGAGCCCCTCATTCAGGGTAGTGTGATAGTGAGCACGGTGGTTCGCCCGCGTGCGTGGATTAATTGGGCGGCATAAAAGTTGCTGCATTCTCTGCAGTTTCCAGGGTCTTTCTCGCGTGTCGTTTGGCATTGCCAACACTAGAAGGTTGGGCGATGCTATTTGCTTTTCGGTCTCCTTCCGTGTATCTAAGGATTTGCTTCATTTGGTCATCAATCATGCTGCTTGTCGCATGGGTCTCTATCTGCTGGGCTGTTGGCATATGCAGCTGTAGATACGGGGATCACATACGACGGGTGCAATGGTGTTCTCGTAGCAAGGCAAAATTCAGACGTAAAATCAAGGTCTTCCATATTCTTGTTGTGACCTTCACGTGATACCTGCTCTCTCCTTTCTAAGCGAGTGCTCTTTCTCTCTCTGGTGCCTTGGCACTTCCGTTCTGAACTTCATCCTGCTCTTCTTGGAAGGCGCGCAGCACCCATGGTGTCACCCCCGAAAGTTTGGGCCTCCATTTCCCACCAGCTCTCATCGTAACTAGGACAACATTTTGTCATTCAGCTATGGCCGCACCTCGGACCACAGCTATCAGCATTGCAGAAATGGCCCAAGAGAAGCTTGAGAAATTCCAGATCCGTCGCGAAAATCAAGCTCTACTAGAAAGGATCAGCAGCATCGGATCACAGCGTGAGAAGGATCTCGAAGAAATCCGGCAGAAGTACGAGGCTGCTTTCGAAACCAACAAAGAAACCCTCGCCAAGATCGAAGAACTTGAACGGAAAGTCGCTGATCGGGACCGTGAGGTAGACGAGTTCGTTGAAGACTTGCAGCGGTTCAAGGGTACTGTGGAGGAGTTTCTGCGAACTCGTGCTTCTGATGGTTGGTTCAGGTCAGGCTCCGATGATGCTGATCACGCTGATAAGAATAGACGAAATAGAAGATGTCATGTCTGCTGTTACCGTGGGACGTTACTCTTCTTCTCATATACGTGGAGTTGACCCTGAAGGTACTTCACAGCAGTCTCTTGGCTCTGAAACCAGCTCATAGTGTGTAGATGAACGTCGAGGCTCAATTGAATCGCCAGCTCCGAGCATGCGCACAAGACCACCCCGTCGGGCTGCCAACAGGAAGTCGTCTTACACACCTCGCGAGAACACCCTGCCCCAATCGAGAACCGAAGCTCCGAGCCTAGACGTGCCAGGACCTTCCACTAAAGCTAGGACGACCAAAGAAAACTTCAAGAAGCCGAACCCTAGGACTGAACCTACTTTGCCCGATCGAAAACGCCCGACAAATACTCGACCCACTGATTCAGAGCCACCTAGACCTGCTCCTATGTTGACACGCCAAAGGGGCAGGAGTGTATCACGAGAGTTCGGCCAATTTGCTGCCCCATCTGCTGCAACTTCTGGCTCGCCCAAGATCCCCAAATTATCGCAAGATCGCCGACCCCTCAGTGCCTACTACAAAGCTGCAAGTGTCATTTATGCCTCTTTGGGACTCGATGGTGGAGAACCTGAGTTCGGCTTCGTATCGTCGTTTATCACCGGCATATCGAGCAAAAAGGAGAAGAACCAGTTGATTGACAGCTTGGCCAACTTCTGTTACTGTGACATTAAAGAGGATGGAACTCGCGAGATACTCTGCTCATGGGATGAGGTCATGGCTGGGTTGAGAGAAGCAAAGCTGGTTCGCGATGAGACTGTCGATCTGGACAAGGCAAAGGGCAATGCCGCTGCAAACTCTCCTGCTGCTCGAAACGCGGCCGGTATGTCATTCGCAGATAACCTGAGAGCGACCGAGATTTCATTAGTCGCAGAACAGCCAGCCGGAAGCAGTTCGAGAAGAGGAAAAGCTACGAATGCTACCCAATATTCGGATAGTGGCGCGGGGAGACATGACCTAAAGAAGACGGCCAGCAGATCTGAACGACCAGGCAACGGCAGCGGAAGCACGGGCTCTTTAGCCATCAACAAACCAGGCTCAACCACTGCTAAGTCTGGTGCGGCAATCGAGAAACCAGAGCAAGGCAAAGCCGATGTCACTGAAAAGCCGAACGGAGCAAAGGGAAAAGCAAACTCAAGGGTAGCCAAGAGGCCAGCTCCAAAGAAGGGCAAAGCCGCAGCTCCCACAAGCACCGGCGGCATTGCTGGTCCGGATGGTAGACCAACAGCAGGGAATCAAGCTGCAGCTGAAGGGACAGCGAAAGGAGGTCGGAGGGGCCGAGCACGCGCCGCGAAACGCTGAATACTCGACTGAGTTTCTCATTTCTTATAGGATTAGAGAACAATGGTATGGTAAGCTATTGGCTGAACCTTGCGAGGCGGATGTTGTGTATGAGTGGTCGAGGGAATGAAAGATAAACGGACAATCGCTGCAAATACTACGTTATCTGGCTTAAAAATGAGGGACGTGGCGTTAGCTGGAGAGAGATTGCCAGCGCTCGAGGATATCAAAGATATGCTTTGCTAGGAAAGTTGAAGCTGAGATATTTGCAGGTAGAGGAATGGTTGGTTGCGGAACCATATAGCTAGCAGTAATCATAAGCATCATACAATCATGATACGCTTCGTCTAACTGGTGAAGTGCGACTGGTAGACAAAACGTGGCCAGAAATTTCCATTCATCGCTAGCCTTATAGCTCGCCCATTCCTCTAATCATACAATGAGAACTAAAAAATACTCATACGCCTGTTCAACCTTCATTGATCGTCAATTCGTTGCTTCATTTTCCATGTCATCCATCCCCTTTCCACTCTGACTCAATCCGACCCACACTCTCAAGGCACACGCACTGCCGGCCCACCTCTCCCATCATCATCCCCAGCCTCCAATTGCTCCAATGCCTCCTTATCGTCATCAACCACTTCTCCACATCGCCCCATGTCATGATTGAAATGATACACGGCTGTCAGTTTTCTAGCCTGACTCTCGGCTTCGCGCTCAGCGGTGATACCGCTGTAGTGATTGATCCAGGAGAGAACTTCTGTGTGCCAGACGAGGGAGTTTTCGGGTTTGAGGACCCACTAGAGAGTGCCTGGTCAGAAACTTGATCCTTTGGAAACATCGAAAGAGAACCGTAGTAAGCGAAGAGGAACAGGGAAGGGGAAAAGAAAGGAGTGGCAGCTCACATGATTCTCATCTGGGAAAGTCAAGAACTTGCTCTCCACACCCCTGGTCTGCAACACATTGAACGGCGCAAGACCCTCTCCAATTGGCAATCTGTAATCTAGCTCATTGTGGATGATCATATGTGGCGTACTCCAATTTGCTGTGTGAGCACTGGGATCCCACTTCTCGTACCCAGCGCGATTCTCCCATAACGTGCCGCCGAAATCGTGGAGAGGGAAGAACAGCTCTTCGGAGGCGTACTGATTTAGTGTACAGAACACACCGTCATGGGTTACTAAGGCTTTAAATTTACGGCCGAGGTCGTGGCCCTGGATCCAGTTGATCATGAAACCGCCGTATGATGCACCAAGGGCTACGGCGCGGGAGGTGTCGACGTAGGGGAGGTTTGCTTCGATGTATTCAAAGCCTTTCACTAGATCGATATAGGGGCGGCCGCCCCAATTATCTTTGATGCCATTCTGGAGGGACATCCCGTAGCCTGTGCTGCCAGTTGGATTGGGTGTTACGACAACGTAACCTTGCTCTGCGTAGACGAGGGGGTTCCAGCGGGTAGACCAGGCTTCTCCCCAGGCTCCTTGAGGCTGTGATTTATTAGCATATGGCCATCATGAGGGCGAGATGACCATGTTACTTACGCCTCCGTGAATGAGATATGCCAAGGGGTATTTTTTCTTGGGGTCAAAATTTGATGGTTTGATGAGCCAGGCATGAATCTGCTGCTTGTCTGAGCCTTCGTACCATATCTCGTCAATTTGAGACTGTGATATCCCAAATGACTTTCCACCTTTGAAACTGGACGATATGAAGTACTTCGTGTCTTGATCTGCGAGGTCGATTATAGACCATATGCTGTTGTCTATGAAAGAGCTACTGCAGACGAGTAGCTTCTTTTTAGGTAGCAAGCTCACAGAGAGAACTGAGCCATCATGTACAATCGGCTCAGGAAGGTCTTTCGCACGCCTTGGAGACGATGGGAGTCTGAAGAGTTTTGTCCTGCCGTATTCTTCTGCCGTAACATACAGGTCCTCCCCGTCATGGCTCCAGATGATGTCTTCTGGTCGTCGATCCCAACGTCCCTCGCCATCTGAGGTTTCATAGAACTCTTGAACGTTGGTGAGATCCGTGATATCTGGCCAAAGAAGAAGTCGAGGCTTGTCACTCTCGTACTGCATATTCTGCATCCTCCAGAAAGCTACTGATCGGGCATCGGGAGAGAAAACAGGACTGCCACTGTATCCTTTCAGGTTCCCGGTCTTGACAAGCTGTGGGGATGGTGTTGCAGTTTCGGTAAAGCTTCGCAGTGGTATGTAGTAAAGGTTGCTCTTAGTATACGCCGCCGGGATCAATTTGGGATCTCTTGCAACAAACACGATTCCGTTCTTGCTGATATCGAAATCTCCCGCTCCCCCAAAAGGAGGAATTGGAGATTCTAACGCAACTGAGTGTCCTGCAAGAGCATTTTTCAATGGCTCAACAACCATACTCTTGCCTTCATGCGACTTCTTCAATGTTGTGTACCAAATGGCCAATTTGTTTGTGCTCACATACGAATCCCAGTGTCTCACGAATAGACTTGTATATACTCGGCCGGTGGAAACAGCTTTCTTTTGTTTCGCGGAATTATATGGTTCTCCAGAGGGGGTTGCGTAACCTGTTACAGCAAGGGCAATGGTATTCGAGTCGAGATGGGTGACCTTCAGGTTTTCGAATCCTCCCTCGAAGTTGGCGATTACCTCTGGTCTACAACTTTTAGCATAAGTCCGCGAACAAGAATGTGTACCTACTTATTAGATAGATTTTCAGCATCCGCCAGCACCAAGTCTGTCGTTCCGTTCTCCTCTCCAGGCTTCAGCCACAGCACCAAGTTCTTCTCTCCTAGCCACGTCGCATCTGTACAGTTCTTGTCTGCAACAAGAATCTTTGTCTTCCCGGTCTTGAAGTCTCGTATTCTGATATCGGCAGTCTTGCTGTGCGTCTCGAAGGACCATGATTGCACTGTAAAAAGTCCTAGGGTGCCAGCTGCGTTGGGCTTGATGGAGGACCTGCGAGGCGCAGAGATCAGGGCTTTGGGAGTAAACTTCGCGCAGACCGTCATTGTGAATGCTTCCTCAAAGTCCGCAGGATGGGGTATAAGAGATCCCTGGGGCAATTGTCGGCCAATTGCTACGACTGCAACGGCTCTCAAGAGGTGAGAGAGTATGGAAGAGGTTAAATGACTCGGGCAAGCTATGGAATGCCTCGAACAGCAGTAGCAAGGCTTTCTGGAACAATTGAGTATGCTGGGCTGATATTTCCTCAAGTCCGGCGAGCTGCCACAATGCCAGATCAAGAAGACGGGTAGCAATACTGGTCGTTGAAGATGTAATCGAGTGTTGCGGATGGTCTACCTATGCGGGCGAGCTCCAGGATGGTGCAGCTTCACCCCGCCTTTTGCCGCCCGTCAACCACGAGCTCACGAGTGAAGCAAATTACATAAGACGATTCTCAACATGCTGTTGCATGGCTGCAAATTGAATTCGGTGTCATGAAGTATTGCATTGAGGATCCTCAATATACTGTATGCAGAGCAATTCTTACAGTAGACTATTGGTTACTGTCTTGGTATCCTGAGCTGATCACAGGTAATGACAAGGGACTTGCGAGGCGGGTCAAATTTGTGACCGGCGAAGACGAGCGAGACTAGGAATATCAAAAAGACCTTAGCTTATACAGTGTGTTATATGTTCTGCTTAAGACTAAACTTTACGAAATATAAGGACGTGATTATTAAGAAGTGGCTGTATCTTCTAATATATTTTTCATAGAAAGATAATTAATAGCTCTTTCGCAATGTAAGAACGAAGCTTAACGACTTTACAATCGCGAAACCCCGCCGGACACAAATTGGATCCGCCTCGTTGAATCTCCTGCAGGTACGGCAAGCTCATACAATGAATGGCTAGTGAGCCGCATGCTTGATGGAAACCCTTTTGTAGCAAAGAATTTCATGCTGATGTGCAAACTACTTTGAAGATCTCTACCTCCCCAAAGAGCCATGAGCAGATCCCATATCAAAGGTTGAGCTCGTGGCAGTGGCTTGGGTAAGACCAAGAACTGAGACGATCGACAGCGTAGTTCTTGCGAACTCACCAATCAGAAGACTTATCCTGCTGACTAACTCAGGAACGACATTGTTGACAAGATTCGGTTCCCACTCCCGCCTGAACCTTGAACGTGGGAACCGACAATTGTTAAATCGCCAGGGCTCCAGAAACATCCATCTCAATAGACTTCGCATCCCCCGCTTCCACTATGCAACATGCTGATCAGCAGTGGTATCCTATTCTCCCATTGGTTTCGTCGTACTTCTAGTCCTGCGGTGCTGGCTATGGGAAGGCTTAATTTACCACCCTTTTCCGTGCCGCACAACTCATCCCATATCAAGCTCAGCCTGTGGCGAAGCTTTCTATGAATGAGCTTTGTATGGAGTCAATCTTTCCCCATTGGTATGGTTACGAAGGCACAGCTGCTTACTTATCCCCTGAGTCTACGTCTTCGTGGGAGCCATGGATATGTTGACATGTTATCGTCCTTCTTGGCAATGATCCTTCGATGCATGCTGGGAAGAAAGGCTGAGGACTTCTTCGTATATAGGCAAGACAATAAGGTGATGATCTCTTTCTTTACTGCACTCATCATTCAACATCACATCTCGCAATATAGGTTCTTTCCTACACTCTTGTCAATAATCAAACATAATGTTTCTACTCAAACAAATCGCCATCTTAGGAGCTCTCCTCCCTGTTGCGATTCAAGCAAAGTCAAATTGCCCATTGCTGGGTCCAGACTTTCCAACCCCCAAAACTATGTCCTCCAGTCAATCCTTCCAAGCAGCGATATCAAACCTCACACAACTTCTCAGTCAAGCACAGTCTGGCAACACATCATACGGACCGTTTGATGCGGTAAATACATCTTACTCCTTGGAGTTTTTCTCGATACATGAATCAGCGCCACTATTTGAGAGCCACTATGGGGCACCTTCACTCGCCAAAGCTAAGTACGGGGTCAAGGCCGTGGATTCGAGTTCGGTTTATAGGATCGGAAGCGTAACGAAGCTCATGACTGTTTATACTACCCTCATGCAATGCGGGTTCAATCACTTTAACGAGCCCATAACCAAGTACATTCCAGAGTAAGTATAGCTCTTCAAAATTAAGATCACGAATATAGACATGTTCTGACGCCATACTTCAGACTGCAACAAGCTGCACAAACACTAAACGCCACCTCGAACCCACTCGGTCATCCCTCTTGGGATGAGATAACTCTCGGTGAACTTGCCAGCCAACAATCTGGTATTGGCCGTGACTATGCTGCCTTTGGTGAACTTGGCAGTCCCCTTCGTCCACTCGCCAGCCCCGCAGCATTTGGGTTACCTTCTCTCAACTCCTCAGAAGTAGCACTCTGTGCAGGTGGCTCTTTCTGTACTCGCGAACAATTCTTCAAGGGGTTTACGCAGCGCCATCCAGTCTATGCTCCTGCCACAGGTGCAATCTACTCCAATGTAGCATTCCAACTTCTCGCTTATGCAGTGGAGAACATCACTGGAAAGGCGTTTCCAGAGCTCGTGGAGGAAAGTCTCTTCAAGCCACTGGGCTTGACTGGTTCTTCTTGGACAGTACCCAAAGATAACTCGAGTGGTGTTGTTCTCGATGCCACAGTGTGGAATCTCGATTTTGGCGACGAGACACCGTATGCACCTCCGAGTCTTTCATATTCTCGCTTACTGACGAAATCACAGAGCAGGAGGCATGTACAGTACCCTCAGCGACCTGACCGCCATCTCCCGCTCAATCCTCTCATCGTCCCTCCTCACACCCGCACAGACGAGAAAATGGATGAAGCCTCTCTCCTTCACTTCCGGACCTGACTACGCCGTCGGAGCACCTTGGGAAATCCGCCGTGTTCGCACAGCACCAAATAACCGCATCGTAGATATCTACACCAAGACCGGAAACTTACCAGGCTATGATACCCTCCTGGTTCTTGTGCCGTCTCTAGACGTTGGCTTCAATGTCTTAACAGCCGGTGTGAACACACCCACCAATGTCATCATGCTCAGTAACCTCCTCTCCGATACACTCATTCCCGCCGCGGAAGTCGTGGCCAGGGAGGAAGCTTCAGCAGCTTATGCTGGTACATACACATCCGCAGACACAGCCCTCAACTCTAGCATCACCCTCGCCCTTGACGATAGCAAGCCAGGAATAGGTGTCACCTCCTGGATCAGCAACGGCACGAATATGCTCACACCCAGCTCATTCGTGCCTGGATCAAGCGTGCGACTCTATCCTACTAGCTTATCACGGGCTGTGGAGGGAAGTACAGATGTTGAGGTTGGCTTCAGGGCTGTTTTTGAGAATCTGGCAAGTGATGGTGTACGAGGCACGTTTACGACGAGTTGTCAGACTTGGGGACAGGTGGATGCAGTGTATTGGGGGACGGTGGGGAGTGATGAGTTTGTGATGAGAGTCGGAAATGATGGGAAGGCGACGGGAGTTAGTCCGAGGGCATTACGGATGGAATTATTGAGAAGTGCTTAACCAGGGAACAAGTTCTATCGAGGATAGTGACTAGAAGTTGGAATACGGGTGCTCCTCGTAATGTGTAGATATATGTGCCGATCACGATCCATCTGTTCGATTTTTATTTATATGGTCAAGGCTACTCCTACCATGCATATATTGTGGTTGGTCTAGGAAGCTGCATTACTTTAGCCCTAGATGTCCGGGCCGTAGGCTCGAGGCAAGATAGGGGGTGGGATTCAGCCTGGCAATCTGAGGAGTTCAAGTCGCTGTTGAGTACCTCATACCCACTGAGACATACCGAAATACTGGCAATGGAACAAGGTGGATCGAAACCGCCGCGTTACAGGCCTTGCGATATAAACTCAAGCGACGAAATTAAGGAAATACAACACAGCTTCGTGACCATTAGAGTCCGCACCTCTCGCGAAAGGTGGTATAAGGATTACGACCAATCGAAACCTTTGGACCTCGAAGATGAAAGTATCTATCTGATGATTCGACAATAGGTCATGGGCATCGATTTACTTAGAAGTCAAAACCACAGCAGATAGATGTGGATCTGTGGTGGCTCTTGCTCAAGTTGTCGCCGCCTCTACGACCCCCATAAGCAAGGTTCCGCTGGGTCAATTATCCGCCGGAACTATCAGACTAGCGTGCTCTGCTCTGATTCTAATCAACATCTGCTATCTACCACAAGAAGTCAGAAACTCGCTTGAGGTCTCCTACATGTCCGACGCCAGGCTGAAAGATATTATTTTCGACAGTACGGACGAAGTCACAAGACCAGCATACCTCTTGCCATTAGTCGACCATATATGGGAACAGGTAGCTGGTGTTGTAATTCAAGAATCAGAGGGGCAGAAGGCGATGTTTAGTCGGATAGTATACTTTCGGCATTGCAATCGTGCTGGGTCGCAAGACAGGCTTTTTGTGAAAATGGAGTGTGATGGTCGTGCGACAGAAGCTTCACTTTGTGCCGAAGAGGCTCATGGTCCAGAGCATCCGGATGATCTAACGGTCTGTGAATAGCATTTTTTATGATGTTTCTATGGAAACTCATTTGATTTCTGATGTTAGTTGGGTGTACATGCAATTTCTTCTACTTAGGCTAGGTCACCGAGAAACATGCGTACTGCAATTAAGCGAGAATAAACAAATACGACGTCTCGGATTGAAGATATCGTCAGATGTCGTTGTAGCATCCCACTCTTTCCTAAATCTAGCTGATATAGTTCAATATTCGGGGTACCACTCATAATCTGCGGATGAACTGTATGTTCATGGTCGCATCTCGCATGTGGTTCCTCTGGATGCTCGGGTTTGGAATGTTAGCGCTCGGGTTTATCGACCCACAAATTTCACTTGACCGTGATGCTGTTCACACCTCGGATTTTTCCCTCTCAAAACTACTATCATCTTCACAGTGTCTCAATCTCAATCATATGGCTCCAACAATGAACAACGAACGCCACCTCACGAGGAACTCTGTCACTCCGCCTGTCACGACAAATTTCCCGCAAGTAACAAAGCAGCAAAGTCGCGATGCCCCCGAACCATCTCTTCTCCACCGTTCCCTTCTCACTCAGCCATATAAAGTAGTCTCCGCCTCAGGAAGTTACCTCTTCCTCGCCGACGGCCGCAAAATCCTTGACGGCTGCGGCGGTGCAGCCGTCTCCATCATTGGCCACGGCAACGCCGAAGTAACATCAGCTGTCCTCACGCAAATGCAAAAAGTTTCCTACGTTCACACCGCCACCTATACCACCAATTCCGCCGAAGATCTTGCATCCTTCATCTTACACGACCCGACATCAACTTTCGAACACCATCTCGAGAAAGCGTATTTCGTTGGCAGCGGAAGCGAAGCGAACGACTCGGCTATGAAATTAGCGAGGCAATATTTTGTTGAGAAGGGTGAGTTGGACCGCACGATTTTCGTTGCGAGAAGGCAAGGGTATCATGGGTCAACATTGGGCGCGATGTCGATCTCGGCGAATGTGGCGAGGAAAGTGCAGTTCGAAGGTGTTTTGACGCTGCCGAATGTTATGCATGTTGCGCCGGCTTATGCTTACCAGTATAAGCTTGATTGTGAGAACGAGATAAAGTACAGTGAGCGACTGGTGAGGGAGCTAGATGAGGAGTTTCAACGATTGGGTCCGAAGAATGTCATCGCTTTCTTTGCCGAGACTGTTGTGGGAGCTACCACTGGGTGCGTTCCAGCTCCACCTGGATATTTCGCTGGCGTTCGGAAAGTGTGCGACAAGTACGGTATCCTGCTCATTCTGGACGAAGTCATGTGTGGTATGGGTAGAACGGGGACAACTTTCGCGTTTGAGCAGGAAGATGTTGTACCGGATATTGTATCGATTGGCAAAGGTCTTGGTGGTGGATATGCACCCATTGCTGGGATCCTGGTGGGGAAGAAAGTCGTTGATGTGTTGAGGAATGGCACTGCGGCATTCAACCATGGACATACCTACCAAGCTCACCCGGTGTCATGTGCGGCTGCGCTGGCTGTACAGACGATCGTTAGGAGAGAGAAATTGGTGGACCGATGTCGAAAAAGTGGAGAGTTACTGGAGCGATTGCTCAGAGCTAGACTTGGAAACTGCAAATATGTCGGGGATATTCGTGGGCGAGGTCTGTTCTGGGGTGTAGAGTTTGTGAAGAATAGGAAAACCAGACAGCCATTTCCAAAGGAAGTGCGATTTGGGCAGCGCTTGCAGCAGAAAGTCTTCGACCTGGGCGTGGCTCTTTACCCTGGAAGCGGAACTGTCGATGGCGTGAATGGGGATCATATTTTGTTATCTCCGCCTTTCAATGTCTCGGCAGATGAGTTGGAGCTGATTGTCGAATCATTAGCGAAAGCATACACTTCACTGGAGAAAGAAGTTGTTGTGTACGAAGAGCAGAAATTGCCTCTGACTGCTCTGTAAAATCGCATTTGTAGAAGCAATGGGTTCCAAGGTCGGTCAGGTGTGCTCATCAACGAGGATAGAATGATGCAAGAAGAAGTGTTCAGGGAATCTTAAATTCAATTCTTTCACATTTTTGAAATGTTCAGATTGGTGACAGATCCATGTCGAATCTGTACGCCATACCGTCTGTTTCGAAAGGGGGGAATTGCTGATCTCCCCACATCGGCCAAATTTCGTCCCAATCCTCAATGCCAAATAAGCCTCCTTCCGTGTGGTACGCATCGGCAGTAGCTTCACATGTAGGTGGCTGATCCTGATGGGAAGAATTATCACCATTATTTTCGGGACGTGTAGCTGAAGTATCGTCAGAGAAATCTCTCACTTGGATTGCTGAAACCAGTGGTCGCTTCACAGATTCTGCTTCCGATCTGACTGGAGGTGTGGCACCTGAGTAGTCATGGATTGACTCGTCCAGAGCAACGAAATCCGATCTACCCTTGCCATGAAATCGTGTTGGATCCTGACTTGCGCATATTCGAAGATTTTGCACTCGCTTCAGCGTATGAATCTGGGATGTTGATCAGCAGTGAAAAGTCGCAAGGATAAGGGGTCAGTGAGCTTACCCAGCCATCGCCAATCTTCCACAAGCGTTTGAACTCCTCGAGGTATAGGAAATTGAGTTCTTCATTGGCAGCGGAATTTAGACTTCTATCGAGGTTCATATGTGGAAAAGATGTGACATAGCCATTCATCGATCCAGCACAGAACGAGCAGAAGGCAGAAAATGGCGTGTATAACGAGCTGTTGAGTAATTCGAGTTGCTGATGCATCGAGGTGATGTACTCTGCAGCATCGAAGAGGTCTTTAGCTCGGTCTTGCCACCAACCTGGCGGGGCAGTGCCTTCGAGAAGTGGCGGGTCGATGGGTCCCACTGGCTCTGATATTTGAATCGGCAGGAAGGGTATATATTCTCGATTCAAGAACAGGACACTTTAGTTTGATTAGATCTCATATGTTACTAAAATTCAAGATATTGAACATACCAAACATAATAAAGGAGGTTCACGTAAGCGAACTTCTCACTGCTGCCCAGGGATACATGAGCAGCAACGCTTGTTGTCGGAAACTTCAATTGATCGGACTGCTGACTTCGCCATTCCTCCAAGCGATCGAGTAACGACTTCCAAGGTGATCCGATAACCCAAGGACAGTTCTCGGGCTTAGACATGTTGGGCTTTCGACGCCCGCCACTGACGATCAAGTCCAGGATCTTAGCCCAGATATCGAAGCCCTTGATCAATACAATATAGTACTCGTTGACGGTAGAAGGGCTACCGGAGTCGAAAGATGGTTTGATTCGCCCAGAAATCCCGAATGTAAAGCCTTGCTCTTCTGATGGTACGTCAATCTGCATAGCGGCAACTGGTAATGCAAGTGGCTGGCTCTTCCCACAAAATATGAAGCGATCCATTACAAAGCAGGACCAGAAAGTTCGATTGTAGATTTCACCAGATACATCTCGAATACTTGGAGTTTGCCTTGTCGAATCCAGGGACTGCATCATACGAATCGCCATTCCACTGTGCATCCAAGCTCCGTGCCCATTCCCAGAACCCCACTCAAACATGGACATGATTAAGAGTATTTGTACTACTGGTAAGCTTGGAGGACCGTTCAGCACTGACTGCAACCCTAATCGAGCATGTGAAGCAAACTTTTCCTCGGAAAGGAGTTTTGGCTTGTTGCAACGAGGCACAAGGCGAGAACAGAGAGCAAACATTGCCGCGATGAGTACCCAATTTCTACCACCATCTTTCCATTCTTCTACGAAAGTTGGCAAATGGAGGAAGGCAAGTTCTGGAAACTTGAGATGAAATATCATGGCGACTTCGAAGACTGATTGAGGATCGAGCGCCAGAATAATCTCTTTTGCACGATCCTGTTCCTCTCGCAGATTATCGCCGGAGCAAGAATTGGGACTCGAAACATCCCGGCCAGCATTTCGAAGACCTTCGATAGCTAGCCTTGTTCTTTGAGAATACGTCGGCCGAGCTGGTCTCTCTTTGATCACCCTTGATGGCTGTCCAGGTTCGAACGGCCCGGAGAGAACACATTCTTCTCTTTTGCTTTTGAGACAGTTGCGACATGGAGGCGTTCCTTCATGGATACATTTTATTTTCGATCGCCTACACAATCGTCAGATTTCTTGTATACAAATTGCATTTCCCGGGGGCCATTTTGACCCAAACCCTTCTCAGACCGTGATGCAATTATTGGATCTCGTGACATGGATGATGGGAGAGATGTAGATACTTGAGGGCAGTGCCTGCGACTCCAGAATCACAAACATACGGAGTCGTAAACTTCTTCCTTGGTTTATGAGCAGGTACCGTGCATGTCCACCAAAATCCCTTTCTTTTTAAGCCACAAGTCACTGATCTCTCTCGGGTCATTGGGGATGGGGGGATAGGGACAACGTACCGACACCGAGCGCAGGCAATCGTTGTTCGCACCATAATCAGGTGTTGTGTGGAATCTCCTGGTGGGGATTCTTCAGGCCATTTTGGCATGTAACAATGAAATCAACCACGTTCAGAGTCCATCGGCTTTGAGATTTTGATGGCGCGTCTCGGCTCTCGCTTGTGTCGGGTCTGCCGGATTTCAAGGCCCAGAAATTCTAAAGCATCATCACTAACGTCAAAGCTTGACATTCACGGCGTCCACCTTCCGTTCGTGCAAGATTTAATTTCACTGCTTTCAAGTAAAGCGCTGACAATGAAGCTGTTGGGATGGTTATGGTGCCTCGCAGATGCCAGGCCTTTTAGGTAAAGGGTAGCTTACGACCCGATATCGCGAAACAGCGCTTGTGGCCATTATCAATGAGCGAAGCTCGTGATATCTGCAGAAGGCTTGAAAAGTCGGCAGTCGCTCACGTCAATTCGTGCAGCTGCAGCTGGGATTGCGAAGGTGCTGGATCACCCCACCACGGCATCTCCAACCAACGAGAGAAGACGTCTTCCGCGCGCACCCCGCGATGATTATTGAGTCAGCCAGATAACTACATTTGATGGGTTTCCTGTCCAAATATCCGCGCAACCAGGCGACGGCGTTGTGGCCACGGCCGAAGGACTCAAGTTTGAGATCATCAACTGAAATCCACAAAGGTACACGGCATCAGGTCAGGTGTGGGGTCTTGGCGCGATACACGATCTCAAGTCCCCTGGGGCATTGTATCCTTGTTCTTGTTGTGACAATCCTTCAGACACTTATGCTGGTAAGATATCAAGTTTATACAGGCTTCTTCGACACAAACTTCAGAAAACAGATAAAACAGATCTCATGGCCGAAGTACTGGGCATAGTCGGTGTGGCCGCGTCAGTAGGGCAGCTCGTTCAAATCAGTGGAACAGTTCTAATCTCAGGATATGGCTTCCTATTGAAGGTTACTCGAGCACCATCTGAGATGCGCGAGCTCCTCGCTGAAAGTGCGGGGTTGAACTGTGTACTTGGACAATTGCAGTCGCTCGTGGACTCTCCGATATGTCCAGAAGATGCACTCATACCACTACAAGAGCTTGGCGTATTCAGAGAGTGCCAGGATTTGCTTGTGTCAATCAAATGCTCTATTGATGCTTGCGAACAGGAACACGGAAAACAGATGAGAAGTCTCGGTCGTCGACTCATATGGCCATTCAAGGAGAAAGATATCAAAGAGAAGCTCCAACGACTCACTCGAATTCGCGGCATCATATCTTCTGCTATTGATAACAATATGGCGTAAGTCTAAGCTTTGCTCTGGATATGAGAAGTGTGGGAAGTGTCTAAAGAGTTCAGAATGGCACTTCGTCGCCTCGAGGTCGGGCAAATCGCAACCCACCAAGAGATTGATAATATTTCTACAAATTTGCGATCTCAAGTCGACGAGAAGGATTATGAAAGCGTCATTGAATGGCTTTGCCCATCATCCACGTGGACTGCGGCAGATGATCTCGAAATTGCTCTAGAAATCCGCCACCCAGGAACTGGCAATTGGTTTCTTCAGTCCCCGGAGTTTTCCGAATGGCTCGCAGGCGACGTTAACCTTTATTGGGTCACAGGACGGCGTAAGTAGACTCTTTCTGAACAAAGTATGGCCACTGATTGCTTCAGCTGGATCTGGCAAAACGTACTCAGGTCAGTTTCTTCTCTTTTTCTAGCTTTGTATACTCACTGAACCGAAGTGCCGGAACTATCGAACATCTTCGACAAGCCTACACAGCCTCTAACGATATCACACTGCACTTCTTCTGCGACCATCGAAGTCAGCAGAAGCAGATCTAAATAAGGTTGTTGATGTCTCTAGCTCGACAATTGACAACTCGTTCCGAGACCTGCTATCAACATGCAAGGCAACTTCACACAGAGAAGAAAAAACGGGACGAGCGACACTTGAATCGATCCGAGTATTTGTCCCTGGTGAAAACTATGCTTCGCGACTTTGCTCGAGTCTTCATCGTAGTTGATGCATTGGACGAAGCACCTGACAAACTGATGGTTGTCGAGACCTTAAAAGATATACTGGAGTCACCGGTCTCGCCTTTAGCTCAGCACCACGACCTCGTTATCAAGATCATGTTGACGAGTCGTGAAGACCTGGGTATACACCGAAGTCTGCTGCCCATGACACATATGCGCCTCATTCTAGAAAATGCAACTCGGAAGGATGTAGAGCTTTATGTGCAAGCAAGTATCGTGGAAAGAATCATCTCCCGGAAGATCAACCTCAGGGACAAAACTCTGGCAAACAGCATTGAGTACACATTGATGAAGCAGGCCGGAACGTGAGTCTCGCAGAGTTACAGGTTAGGAAGGGGCTAATTAAACTAGGTTTCTTCAAGCGAGGCTGCAGCTTGACATGCTATCTGCTTTGAAGAACGACAAGGCAATCAGATCAGCTCTCGAAAAACTCCCGAGTGGATTGACTGCCACCTATCAACAGATATTGACATCCACGCTTGAGCAGTACACTGCTCAGATTCGGGACATTCGAATCATCCTCCAATGGCTCGTGTGTAGCGTCGAGGTCCTGAGTGCTGCCCAACTGGCTGAAGCTGTAGCTATCTTCCCTGAAGATGATACCCTCGATTTCGATGCGGTCTCAACAGACCCCGAAGATGTGGTGGAGCCAATTTCTCAGTTGGTTCTGCTAGAGCGTCATGAAAATGAAACAACTGTCCAACTCAACCACTTCTCCGTTGAAGAATTTCTGCTCGACGAGAGTATGGTGACCGGACCACTGAAGCAACTCCATGTTTCTTTAGAAGAGGCACATGTCACCATGGCTGAGCTCTGCCTTCAATATTTATCATTCTCGATTTTCAAAACGATGAATTATGCAGATGTTCCCTCGCACCGTCAGCATCGAGTGATATGGGAAGAGAAAGCCAAATATTCGTTATTGAGATATTCGGCACTATATTGGCAGCTTCATCTTCGCTGTAGCAACCTATCAAGAGATTCTTTCAATCAGCGAATCGTTCCTCGACTTGGATGGTTCTTGAACGCGGAAGATCAGCCAAACTTGTTCAGACATTGGCGGGCTGTTGTCAATCAGACCAAGCACTGCCCTCATTCGCCCATCTGCTTTGCAATAGAGATGGATTTGCACCACGTTGTCGACCTTATGCTTCCTAAAGTTCTGAATGTTAATCATGTCTTTACAGACGGCAATACTTGTCTTGCGGCAGCTGCCAAAGGGAATCAAGTCGCCATTGCCAAGCTGCTTCTCGATGTCGGCGCAAGCGTCAATCTGTCCGTTGGAAAGAAGATGCTCACTCCTCTCCATATCGCTGCGGAAGGGGGCTGCGCAGATATGCTGGCGCTACTTCTAAGCGCTGGAGCGTCACCCCATGCACAATCTGATTCTATGTCAACGCCATTCTATCGAGCAGCAAGGAGCGGCGATATCGATGCTATGAAGGTGCTTATTGAGAACGGCAGCGACATTAATGCCAGTACATGGGACAACTGGACACCTTTGATGGAAGCTGTGGAGCATGGACATGAGAAGGCTGTTGACCTCCTCCTAAGCTTCAACGCGGACGCTCGGGTTCGGACCATTTTCAACTTCACTGCACTGAGTCTGGCGGGTCGATTAGGCTTCGAAAGTATTCGAGACAAGATCACAAAGCATCTGGAGCACATTAAGACGAGCGGGTTGGAAAGTCCGGCCACATGATCGACATTTGTGTCTCTTTCAATTCTTTTCAACCTCTACATCTTGAGTTGTAGCTATGACAACAAACCGTTGCCACATGTTCTGCCTGCAGGCTGGAACTCAGCACCTCAAATTTGCTGTGGCCAGAGCAAGCATATATTCTCACTCGCCGCTGGGAGCCAAAATAACAGTATCCAGAGGTTGTGGTACTCCAAAGTTCGGAGTATTGTTCTCATCGAATGTCACAATCTGAGCCATCGTGAATCTATCACCACCACATGAGCCCTCAGCATTCGACGTCGCATGGAAAGCGTTCTGTCATATCATCCACATGTCAGCTCAATCTGCAAATATTCAGCAATGGCGAGGACCAGATGGCTTACCCAAATTTCTGTACCGTCAGGTGACTTGAAGAAAGAATTATGACCAGTTCCATAATTTCCATTTGCTTGAGAGAACACCGGACCTGTCTTGTTCCACGACGATGGTAGGAGTGGGTCTCCGCCGTTGTATTTAAGAAGTCCGAGGGCGTAATTTGGTGTCCCGCAGAACGAGCCAGAGTACGAGAGCCAGATCTCGCCGTCGTGGTAGAGAGGCTGTTATTTGTCAAAATACACTTCAAGCAGCATCTGGACGAAAATAACAGAAGCACTTACGTGTGGCCCTTCATTTACCGGCATTCCGCTGACCTCCCAATCCTGATCGGGAGCCGAAATCACATTCCACCCTTTCACAGTCCACGCCTCAGTATCTAGCTCTGTGATAGCAAGAGACTGTAGACTATCTTGATCTCTGATACTGAGCACATGATAACGTCCCTTTCCTGGAATTTCCAAATACGTCCCGTCGATCGAGAAAGCAAAGTCTCGATTTGGACCACCCTGGCTACCAGTTGGCGGGACCAGCTCAGCTAGATAGCTGTATGAGCAATCATATGGATTAGGTCCTGCACAACCACGAAGGACACGGGTGTGGCATGAATCGCAACAAGCTTCTTGGGAGTTGCAGGCTGAGTAGAACATGTACCATGTGTCATCGATCTGGTGGATTTCTGGCGCCCACATGTTCGCATTCTTGAGAGGATCAGAATCCGTCCATATTGTTTTGGTTTCACCATTGGGGAGACCCGAGAGTGTTGTTGAGCGGGTGATGGTTATGGAGTTGTAGGACGTGTAGGTGAGATGGTAGTGGCCGTCAGCATAGACCATCGACGGGTCAGGTCCCGGTGCGCGGATGGGATTCTGGAATGCCAGTGAGGGACATACGATAGCTCCTACGAGCGATAATAAAGGAAGTGTGAAATGCATTGCGAAACCTGCAGATCAAAGTTGGTGACGAGACTGTGGAAATGGATACTGTCCGTCATGTATTGCTGATCTATATATACACGAGGGTGAGTACGTTCATTCCAATATCCATGCATGATACTAGCATGATGACATGATAATTTATGAGATTTTCAAGCTAACAGCATGCCCAGAGAACCGGGAAATTCTTTAATATCCCCTCCAATGACCAGGTCTCCAATTCTCGCAAGTCCACGGATCGCCATCTCATCTGATCGTTCGTTCTTTGATAGCTTTTCCAAGACTTTATGGCCTCGGATCAACGACAGCAAGAACATAAAGCCACCTCTAAGCACAAGTACCGGTCCCCTATTTCCCCGGACCCCGCATCAAAAGCTCAAAGTCCCATCTGTCGCCGGTAGAGTCTCGGCAGCTCCCGTATGCGCTCCAATCGGTGCTTCTCGCTTAACAATTCAGGGGAGCAGATCTGCCAGTCAGATTACCGCACCAATCATGATTGATTCTGTTGAGAGAAACTCAATAATGTTTCTACCAGATAGGTGCGGGGAAGTTCTCGTACGACATCTGCTGTATTGCCGGATATCTGGCTTCCTCTTTCGCGGCTTGGCCCGTTGTCGGATGACTCCTGAATGAATGTGAATTTTTTTCAGGTTGAATTGGAGTGTTACTGACTTGGCACGATGAGTGAAGTATAAGACAACCATGATGGTCTCCAGAAGAGCAGAGCAGTCGGACTACACTCGTGTTTGCAGGTGTTGTGACGACAGCAAATATGTTCGGACGAAAATTTCTGGTATCGCTGCTCGCAGTCGTGACATTTACATCAACTGTCACATCTGCACCAACAGCAGATTCTAGCATTGAGGATCGAGCTGTCACATATACACCTGTTTCTTTCAAAACGATATATGTCCCACCAAGAAATTACAACACACCCAAGACTCTCTACGGACGTACAGTCCAGCTCCCAGATGGAACGCTTCTGGCAACATGGTATGACACTCTCTCCTCCCAGACCCAATCTAGCACTAAACATACCTCCCAGGGAGAACTACTCCCCCGAACCACCCCTCGTCTACTTTCCCATCCACCGCAGCCTCGACGCCGGCGTTACCTGGACGCCCCTCTCCAACATAACCGACACCGTAAACAACTGGGGCCTCCGCTACCAACCCTTCCTCTACGTCCTCCCCACCTCCATCGGTTCTCTGCCCGCAGGAACGCTCCTCGCCTCGGGCGTCTCAATCCCCACCGACCTCAGCCAGACCAAAATCGACATCTACTCCTCCCTCGACGGCGGCTTGACCTGGTCCTTCCTCTCCACCGTCATAACCGGCGGCCGCGCCATCCCCAACAACGGCGAAACACCCGTCTGGGAACCCTTCCTCATGGTCTACGAGGACCAACTCGTCGTCTACTACTCCTCGCAATTAGATCCCGCTCACGGGCAGAAACTCTGCCATCAGGTGTCTTCCGATGGCGTGAGCTGGGGGCCGGTCGTCAATGATGTCGCGTATGCGGAGTATAGCAAACGGCCGGGCATGACGACTGTTGCGGCGCTGCCGAATGGGAAGTTCATCCTTGCGTATGAATATGGTGGGGGTGCGTCGCCTACTGGTGCGGGATTCCCGATTTATTATCGTATTGCGAGTAATCCGTTGCTTTTTGATGAGGCGGAGGAGTTTCTGCTTGGTGCGGGCGGTGTGTATCCGTCTTCGAGCCCGTTTGTGGTTTGGACGCCTGCTGGGGGCGTGAATGGTACGATTGTGTTGAGTGCGAATAGTCACAGTGATATTTTTGTTAATACGGGGTTGGGCGATGTTGGGGGGTGGAGGAGAGTGGCGACGCCGCAGAGTGGTGCGTATAGTAGGGAGGTGAGAGTGCTTGATGATCCCGAGTGGTTGCATATCATTAGTGCGGGGTATCTTGGGGGTGATAATTGGGTCACAAATAGTGTGTTCAAAGTGCCGGGTGTGTAGGTGTGAAAGGGGGGATTTTGGTCTCTTTGTTTGGTGAGAATCGGGGAAGCGAGCCCCTTTATTTAGCGAGAGCTGTACGCGAACATTTTGGATGATGCAATTCGAACTTGTAATTCCATTACCTAACGCCTATAAATGCCTAACAGTCTCTTCCTGCTCTAGTAGCCGTCTATATTTCCTTTCCTCGTGTTTCAGGTCCCATTATGAATTACCTCTCCCTCCATTTCCTAATGTGTGTCCGCCTCTTACCATCTCACTTACTTCACTCTTCAATCTTCTTCCCGATTTATCGAACAACCAGTTCCACCTCTTTAGTCTAGAAGCGTTGGGTTCCCACATCCAATATCGTACCACACCCGCGAAACTTCCGGAATAATGCTATCCAAGCTATCGGCCACACTACCACCGAAGAGATCGCATCTCGCGTCACCAAGTCCTTCCTCATAGTAGAACGAGTAGGAGAAACATCCCTCACTATCAGCCTATCGATAAATGTCAGCAAGTGTTACGAGAGAACGACCAAAACCCAGTACTTACCGCACAGAACTCATAACACCCCTCAAGCGTAACGTCCACGCCCGCTCTCTCCTCCCAATACTCCGCCATCTTGTAGAGCCCAATCGGCTCCCCGTGAACACCACAATGGAATGCGGTCGGGTCAGGGACACCTGTTGCTTCGCCTCCTGCCACTGTGGTGGTCTGCGAGGCTGTCGTGCTAGGATGTAAGACTGCGGTTGTTGGAGCGACGAAGATTGGGTCTGCGGAAACGAAGATAGATGTTGGGAGGGTGCTTTCGGTGACAGTTGAGGTTTCTATCGCAGCCTCGGATGATGTTGCAGGTGCTGAGGAGGATATCTCGTCGGTAGTGGTTGACAGCACTGTCGTTGGTACGAATGAACTCGCTGTGAAAGTCGTGAAATTCATAGGTTGACTGGAATTGAATGTTGACGTGATGTTTGGGTACGGCACGGAGGACTGAGATGTCGATGGAATGCTCGTGAGCCAGGTGTAGTTTGAGGCGCTGGTTGTGTAAGTAAAAGTTGTGGTTATGCTCTCGGTTATTGTCAGCGTGCTGGTCGATGCCGTGACGGAGCAACCGGGAGTCGAGGTTGAGAGGGCGGTGGAGGAATTGGTGTAGTAGGCTGAAGTTGCGTTGGGGTAGCTGTAAGTGTGTGTTGTGTTTGGGTAGCTGTAGGATGTCATGACCGATGAGCTGGCTGGGGTGGAGCTTGTTACAGGTGCCTCTGTGGTATTGGGATAGCTGTATGAATAGACAGCTGTGGTGTTGGGATGACTGTATGAATAGATAGCTGTTGTGTTGGGGTCGTGGTACGATGAGACGATCGAGGAGCTGGTTGGAAGAGTGCTCGGTAGCGACGCTTCCGTGGTATTAGGGTAGCTGTATGCATAGCCAGCAGCTGTTCTGGTCGTGATGATAGATGAGCTAGCTGAGGGAGTGCTTGTTGCTGATGTCTCAGTAGTGTTTGGATAACTGTATGCATAACCAGCACCTGAGCTGAGTGCTGAGCTGGACGTGGTGCCAGAGGAGCTAGCTGAGTAACTGCTTATCACAGATGTCTCGGTATTGTTAGGGTAGCTGTACGGATAGCCAGCAGCTGAGCTGGGTGCTGAGCTGGATATGATGGTAGAAGTGGATGGTAGAGGCATATCGGTGCCGTAGGCATATCCCATCTTTGTAGGAGTTGCTTCGTCGATGGTGGTAGATATCGAGATCGAGGAAGTCATGGGGTCCTCAGAGGTGTAGACTTCGGTGACTGCCTCGCCACCTTCGACATGGAAGCCTTGTCCAATGCCCCCAGTACTAGTTCCGTTTCCATCACCACGGTGTCTCCATCTCCACCAACGACCATGTCGTCCCTGGGTTGATTCAGCAAAGCTCGAGTCAAATTAACCAAACCAGACAGTACTTACAGGACTCTTCTTTTCCAGCTCTTGGGCAACAGGCTGGACAGCGACCACAGTATTGGCAACCGCGGCAGCGGCGAGGACGGTGAGGAGTTGCATATTGTGTAGTGACAGACGGATGACAAAGTCAAATCGGTATAATGAGCAAAAAAGAAGGTGGATTCACTGAAATGAGTGTGAATGTCGGATGTACTGCTGTGAGATGATGGACCAGAGACGGACTCATGGTCCATCTTATATCGATTTTTTGAGCCCAGGAGTTGAAGTGTTGTGTATTGGTTTGGAGCGAGGAGGCGAAGATAGGGGTGGTTAGCCGAGGGAGCCTCAGACAAGTCCCTCCCTCACTCACTGCCAAGCAAGGACAACCCACACGATCTCGCGTTGAAGAGTGAAGTCTCAGGTACTTCAATAGTTCGGAAATAGTCGATGTGTTGAAAATAATTACTTGATTCATTTGCTATGTACAAGTCTTGTGTGCGTGAAGTCAAATAATTTCCTGTAAAGGGACGATGCTGCTCCCTTCCTTCCCTTTACCCCGTGAACTCCGGAATGCATCGAACGCCTGCCGAACAAACCTGGCAGGTGGGGTATCGTACTCAATCAATCAATCATTGAGCAAGGGAACATAAAGCACTGCATCGAGGCATTTCTGGTTCTGGTATTCCTCCCAAAACAAATGTCTGTCTGCTCCTTGTGAGTCTGTGCAGCGCACCACTTGCACAATTCTCCCAGAGGAAGACGGCAGCGCCAGAAAATCCTTCCTAGACCTCTAGTGTTCTTCCAGAACACGATTCTTGTTTTCTTAATTGTCCCCAGCTTAGCCCTAGTCCTCCCATATGGTATCTAAATTCAAATCCCCTCGTCTCTCGGCACCACACACACTCCATCGCTTCCGCTTGTCACGTCCGAATGTGGAAACCAATGACCTTCCGCGAGTGCCAGGGGTGTCATTCTTCGTCTTAGAGTCCTCTCCATCTGCCGCATCTGCAGCAGCTTTCAATTGTGCTATCCGTTCTGCCTCCAAAGCTGCCTCCTCTGCATCAGGGGAATCGGGTATGGTCTCCAAACTTGAAATACTGGGACTTCGAGAACGGGCAGAAGTGGGTGTAGATGGAACGGAGGATGAGGCAAATGATCCCGGGTAAGTCAATGAGCCAGAGTAGCTGCTTATGCCTAAGAAGGAGTCGTTGAATCGGTAAGATGGGTAGGAAGGTGATGAATTGACGGAGGACGGAGTTGAGGGTGCAGTACCAGCAGCTGTAGCGTTCTGCTGAGCGAGGTATCGTAGAGGAGAAGAAGGACGTCGTGTTCGGAAGCTTGCAGAAGAGGGTGTGCCCAAAACTGGTGAGCTGCTTCTCCGCTCTGTAGCTCTCGGTGTATGATCCTCCGCCATATCCCCTGTTTCACTTATATCTCTCAGAGCTTCTCTTGATCCACGATTTGGGAGGCCCGGAAAGACATCGTCGACTGGTTTTCTGGGTGTTCGGATTCTGCTTGGAGAACCCAGAGGGCTCGCGGGACGGGCGTGGGGCGAAGCCAGTAAGTGACCTGCGGCATTAAAGCCTGGCAGTGATTGTGTTCGAGACATTGGAGGTGCAAGAGCACTTGTTGAAGACTTTGATCTCATGTGGCCACGAGAAAAGGGCGAGGTATTCCGTGGTCGGTATGGCAGAGAGGGGGAGGAGGAGATCGGCGAGCGTGGTGAGGAAGGGGTTGGTTCTGTAGATCGACGAATCGTGGGGGGTTTCTTGTTCCTATTCTCCCACTCAGTCTTGTAGCTTTCATTTGTTTCCAGCGTCCGCAGAGTAGGAACCGGAGACGTCCTGAACTCCTCCATTCTTTCTGTCTCTGGTACTGGCTCCATAATGGCGGTGGTGTTTAGCTGTTGTTCTCTTCAGCTGCAGCTGCAGGATGACGGGACGACAGTCTTTTGTTTTGTGTATTAAAGTTTGAGATGACGGTGAAGGTAGAATGTAGGGCAATCCCGGATTGCTGAAGCCTCGTCGTGTCTTAAGGGTCCAAAACTATGCAACCCCTGATTGCGTTGTAGTGAATCCAGGATGGTCCCGGCGTCTACGCGTGGGGAGGAGGGAGGCTATTCGGCATCCAGCGCGAAGGTTATTAGGTATAGGTACCTAGGAAATGGTGAATGCTATGACGAGGAATGGCGGTAGGAGGCAGAGCGAGAATCCATCTGCTCGGCTTGATGTCAATCTTGAGAGATACAGGTCGCGGTAGAGAGGTCGTAGGAAGTCGGAAGGTGTAGAAATTGGTCAGGAGGAAAGCTGAGGAGGATTGGTTTGCAGCCTCGCTTCAATTCAGGCTGTCGGTTTAGGTATCCCGTGCTGCCCATAGGTCGCGGCTATTGAATTTTAGCAGTGAGATTAGTAACTTAGTGACCCTGACCTGACCCGACCTGACCTGGGGTAGCCGCCAATACAGTGCAGCGTTACGGGAATTACAGGCATTGCAGTGCGCCGTTGGGTTGCTTTAGGCCTCTTCGAGCTGTCTCCTGAACCCTGAGCGGGGCCTTTAATTCTGCTTTCAGCATAGCCCAAGCCGGAGCCCAATCCCTGGGCCAGTAACACCCAGTCAGCGAGCAGCAGCAGTGGTGAACTGTGAACCCCTCGCCCTCGTTTCCCACCTCCATAGTCTCAATCACAACACCTGTGCGCTCAGCCAATGGAATGATTGAAAATGCCTCGTACAGCTCTCGTGCAATTGGTCATGTTTGTGATTTGTGTCAATGATCACCATCGATCACGTCCATCTCTGGCTCCCTCTCCTTTCCGTTTCATGCACGTTGTTCAGGGCTTTGTTTGTCTTAATTTCTGTGCTGGCAAATGACTGGTGTAACGTTTATGCGTCTCCAGAATATGCTCAGTATCACTTCATGCTATGTTTCAATCCTTATGCACGGCGGATCCCTCTTGAAATTTGTTCCGTTTGAGGCAGCAAGGGTGGCAATGTCGAGGCATAAAGCGATAGTTCCTCGGAACCGATAATCCGTCATCCAGACCTCAAGATTGTCTGTCGCCATCAGGATCTCTCTTGGGGAAAGGAGAAAAGAACTAGGTAAATGTGAAGCCCCTGGGTCATGTGATCCATTTCACGTGCCACATCCCAAATTTTGCTCTTCTCAGATAATGCAGTAAATCTCCAGTGGCTGGGAATATATTTTATTGTTCTGCGTTATTTGAGCTCCAGAAAATACTATGCAGCCACCGGGCATGAAAGCTTTGCTGACAGGGTAGCCAACCCCTGAAGTCAACAAACAGGAAGCGAGCACACGACCAGCACGACCAAGTCACGCCAAGTAACGTACCACCAACCAAAGTCGCCGAAAACAACGCAAACAAACGTGCCACTATCGCCAACACAAGCCTTTTGTTGCACATCGCAATATGCAGCTCGCCGGCGATGATGCAGCCTGCCGCAGATCGTTGCGAATGTCTCACTGCAATGCAAACACAGACATCCTTCTCGGTGGCTCGCGTAAGCAGAGTTTGAGCCCCTCGAGAGAGATCGCTGTCCCGAGAACAGGGGACGACTTGCGATGTGCAACAAAGTACTTCTGCAGGTCGAGCGCTATTGACCTCTCGGTGATGGTTGATGAAAGCTTCATCGAACTCCAATAAAGGCAAGAAGCCACGACATGGATTACATACGCCCAAATCTTGGCATATTCCAATTGACATGGCGAATGAAAATGAGATAAATGATAAATACTGCCCTGTCCCTCAATATTATGTGTCCTTAAGTCTTTAGTAGCACCACACTTCTCATTCCCATCAAGGAAATGTTCTGGTTTATGTTCAAATAGTCGTAGTTCCTCAGCTCAGGTTTCCGCCCTCAAGTATTACTGGCAGCCCAGAGTCCTCGCTAGCAGCAGTTGAACACCATTTCGAACACAGGAAGTATTTTCGTTCTTTTCATGACCCTACAACCAACAGTGAGGTGATGAGAAAGGTACCATATCACCCGATCATAAAATTTCTGCAGAAGTGCACGCTTCCAGGACGTTTCAGATGGCATCTGCAAAATCTTGCAAGACATCCGCACTCGAGTCAGAATGATGACTTGGACAGAGACACATGGGAAGTTACATGTTTCTACCTCCTTCGTCTAGTCTTCAATAACGAATGTTAAGTAAATGTCGAGAGGCTCCAATCGAGTTTGCAACCAAACTTGCTATCATGCAACACAGTCCCAACACTCTGGAACCAACAACAATGATCCGAACCGTTACGCAAGTTGAGAGTGGGGAGCGGGGGATATCCGACCCCAGAAACCATAATCTATGGTGTGAACCAGCGGACCGAATGTTCTGCAGCCTCCTCCTCTCCACTCTGCAGTCAATCTCCGGGGAAAGTGGTAATCTACAAATGGAATTGCTTTTGAAAAGAAGTTACATGAAAGGCACGAGAGTGGCAAGGAAGAGTGTGAGAGGTCACGAGCTGTTCAAGTACAATTTGTTGACGCTGTTGTCCAGTTTTCTACCAAGTGCGAGTCAGACATACAGCAGATCACATCTCAATTCCTTCGTAGATAGTATTCCCATGGAATGTTCCCAGCCCATGTGCTCAGAACATTTGATATCTGACCTACTTAAGCGAGTGCTCCCATCTCCCATCAAGACCAGCTGAAACACTTCAGGTAAACGCAGCAAAGCCACACTGTCACAACACCTCCACATTACATTCTAGCACCGGATTCTTCCCCATGGGAAAAATCGCGGGGTTATTAAGAAGGTCCGATAGGCATCAGTTGTCCCGTTTAGAGACCCTTATTCCATTGTTGACATGCCCTCGTACCCGTCGTATCGCGAAACGTATCTCGGCTTCCCCCACATTTCGTGCATGTCAATACGGCTCTCTATCCGAGCCAATCACAACCAGCATTCTCAGCGCCATCCCCCGCAACTATGGCCCTGAGACTTCCCAATTGCGGAGCTGAGTGTGAAGTGGCTTTCATTGGGACGGCCCTTCTCTCTGCTAGTTTCTCGTCCGAACTTCATCCCTGCCTGGACTTTCGGTCTGCCCAGGGTGGGAGTTGTGGGAGGAAGGATATATAAAGTGCTGAGATGCTCGTTCTGGATGAGGTAACCAGCAGGCAGCTTCGAGCTCTCTTTCGACAACCGGTCTCCAACGCTAAACGCCAAATCGTAATTTATAATGCATTTCAAGTCGGGACTTCTTCAGGCGTTCCTCCTGAAAGGAGTCGCCTCTGTTAGCCGAGTTCCTGATCTGAGCGAAAGAACTGTTGATTCTTCTGGTAAGTTTTTCTTGAACAGGCCGTTGGGTCCATTCTGACGTCAATTCATTGTAGATCGTGCATGGGCTGCTGCTACCGAGAAGGCCAATCGGTTCATTGCTCAGTTGAACTTGACTGAGAAAGCTCAGATGGTCACTGGGAGTTCGTCTGCAGGAAGATGCATCGGCAACAGTGAGTAAAACCCAGACTGTTATTTCCTTTGTGTTTTGAGCTTTTTTCCTCCAATGATGAGACACGAACGCCTCCCAACATCCAGCCTCCATATACTTCTTGGAGAACAAGACTAACTCCGTACTCCTCGATAGTCGCTGCCATCCCTCGCCTTGACTTCACCGGTCTCTGCACGCAGGATGGCCCTACAGCGCTCAACAGAGCGGACCTTGTCAGTGTCTTCCCCGCCGGTCTGACAGCCGCCGCAAGTTGGGATGAGGATTTAATTTATGCTCGCGCACATGCATTGGCGTCGGAGTTCCGTGAGAAGGGAGTTCAAATCCTGTTAGGGTGAGTGCTGTGGCCCTGCTCTTGCGTTCAAGTCCTAATAAGAATATAGTCCATCTGCTGGTCCCATGGGCCGACATACCCTGGGTGGTCGAAACTGGGAGGGCTTCTCCCCAGACCCGTATCTTACAGGGCGTTCGATGGATGCCACTGTCCGTGGTATCCAAGACACTGGAGTGCAAGCCGTCTCCAAGCATTTCATCGGCAACGAGCAAGAGACGCAGAGAACGAGGACCGTCTCTGAGGATGGTAGCGTTGTTGAGGGCATTTCAGCCAATATTGATGACCGCACTCTTCATGAATTATATCTCTGGCCCTTCGCTGATGCGGTCAAGGCCGGCACTGCTTCTCTCATGTGCAGTTACAACCGCGTCAATCAGACGTATTCGTGTGAGAACGACCATCTTCTCAACACTGTCTTGAAAGGCCAGCTTGGTTTCAAAGGCTATGTCATGTCGGATTTCTTCGCCGTACATTCTGGAGTAAAGGCCGCTACAGGTGGTTTGGACATGAATATGCCAGGCGGCATTGATCTAGCTAGCATCTATGCTGGATCGGCCTCGTTCTTTGGTGGCAACCTGACCAGTGCGGTCAACAACGGATCTTTACCAATCGCTCGTCTGGATGACATGATCCGCCGGGTTATGACACCGTACTATTTCTTGAAGCAGGATCAAGGCTTCCCAACCCAGGATCCGTCGAGTTGTCCTGTGTTGGCCAGGTATTTTGCACAACAGATTCCTATCTCTGCAGAAATTCCAGCCAGAGATGTCCGACGCAATCACGCGGATGTCATCAGAAAGCTTGGCGCCGCCGGGACCGTTCTGTTGAAAAACACCAACTCGACCTTACCACTGGTATCCCCCAAGACCATCGGCGTCTTTGGAAACGATGCTGCTGATCTTTCCGCTGGTTTGGATAACGCTTTGAAGGATGGTCGAACTGGCACACCACTCGGTACGCTTGACATTGGTGGTGGATCAGGATCTGGAAAGCACACCACAATCATTTCGCCTTTGGAAGCGATCAAGGCTCGTGCTCAGAAGATTGGAGCGAGAGTCTCCTACATCCTCGACAACACCGTTCTCGCAGCAAATGACCTCCACAGTATCTACCCTACTCCAGAGGTGTGCATCGTATTCCTGAAGACATACGCGTCTGAGGGATACGATAGAACAACATTGGAGGCTGATTGGAACTCAACTTTGGTCGTGAACAATGTTGCTGCACAATGCCCAAGCACTGTCGTAGTCACTCACTCCGCGGGCATCAACACTATGCCATGGGCTTCAAATCCCAATATCACAGCCATCATAGCTGCCCATCTCCCTGGAGAACAGACCGGAAATTCCATCGTTGATATTCTATGGGGTGACGTCAACCCATCTGGAAAGCTTCCATATACCATTCCAGTCAACGAAATTGATTGCAAAATCCCTATCGTGAACCTCACAAGCATTTCTTCTCCCACGGAGTGGCAAGCCAACTTCACGGAAGGACAGCTCATCGACTATCGAGCCTTCGATGCAAAGAACGTCACTCCACTCTATGAATTCGGATTCGGTCTGAGCTACACAACTTTCGACCTTGGTGGTTCCATCACGACCAAGACTCTTGTCAAGAACCCCTCTGCTGCTCCCAATCCTAAGACTGCCATTGTAATTGGTGGACATCCAGATCTGTGGGTTGATTTGGTCAAGGCCACCATCGAAGTTTTGAATTCTGGGAAGGTCGCTGGCGCAACAGTCGTCCAGCTTTACATGTCTCCACCAGCAGATGCGCCATCCGGCTCTCCAATTCGCACTCTACGTGGCTTCAAGAAGATTTATCTCAAGCCAGGCCAAAAGCGTAATGCTGACTTCTACTTGAAGAGAAGAGACCTCAGCTATTGGGATGTCGCTTCACAGCAGTGGGTGTTGCCGAAGGGAGATATCTCGCTTCAGGTTGGATTCAGTTCTCGAGATCTGAGAACCAGGACCACTGTTCGTGTCTTGTGAGTGCTCTGTGTCTGGATGAAGTTGGGAAGATGAAAGTACAAAGTGGCATGAATCGAAAAACGATGAGATGTGGGTATACGGCTGCTCCAAAACGTGGTTCATGCCTACGAACGTTGATGTACATTGTGATTTGAATAACGTTGGCTTAACTTATATGTTTGCTTACTGTTGTGTATGCTGCTAGTCGATGTACCTCTGAGAAGGCGAGAGAAATCGGAACATCCCTTTTCGCTTCCATGTGCCACGTTAGTGACATTATCCCTATGGCCTAGCTCCTAGAACTTGGCTTCGGAAGTTGTACAGGAAGGTAGAAGATGAGCAGACATAGTCTCAACAAGCTAGCATGCACCAAGTACGTACGAGACCACTGACGGACCGACCATGGGCTTGAACACATCGTGCCATCGACATACTGTTTGGGTTGCGGCAGATCTCGAGTGACTTGACCCGTTAGCTATCACTATCCCAGATTGACATAGGACAAACGGATAGTAGGTTCCGTAGCGTGTTCCTCATGAATGATAAAGACAGTTCACAGCGAATCCTGACCAAATATGCTTTCCGTCCCGGATTGTGCCTGGGCTGACGGTCAATTGTTCGTAATATTCTCCGAGAGCCGCATATATAGACATAAAAGGGCCACGGGGTTTTACTTTACTTCTGACTGCTGAGACTCATTGGTAATCAGAGGTAGAGGATGAGCCAATTGCTGTATTCTCGTCGCGGTGGTGGCTATACTTGAGGACTAATATCTCGTTGTGTAAGTGAGCTCGATAGTTGGAGCTCGACTTGAGATAAAGCCACTGAAAGTCACTTTGTAGGAGAGGCCAGCGATTCCAAGCGAATGAGTGAGACAGCCCTTCAGATACTCTCCTAAAGATATCTATCCAGGGGAAGACAGTCTATTTCAGAGACCAATCTCATCTACGGGCCGGTATCTGAGATTATGATGAGCAGCGTTTCTGGACGTGCCCAGTTCCTAATTGGTGATGTGGAGCGCTCGGTGCTAAAAACAGCATCCTTTCTCACTTGTGAGCGAACTTGCTGATAAGTAAGCCAGAGCAGACCTCCGAACAAAGTTATGGTGCGAATTGAAAGAAGTCAACTTTTCTGTTGACGAGTTTGAATTAGAGCGAAGCCTAAAATAGCACGTTCAGATGCCGTCCGGGTTGGAGAGTCAGACAATCACACCTTTCCTATTCGAGCATAGACCAGGGTTTGTGAGGCTGGCAGGTGGCTTTTGGATGTTTCCCGCTCCTTTTTTGTACCATCACCACAACTCACGATTCGATCTTCCCAACGGCGCAGTCCATTGACATCCCTTGCACAGGGGACGACTGCTTGACCACCACATTCCTTTGAGGAGATCCTGCGCGACTCGAGTCTGCCACCAAAGCGAACCTGCACATGTGATTATAGGGGAGCGAACCATCAATTGAGGACACCAGCAGCACAACGCAGCCATGGGGCCAACGCGGTCGTTACGGAGGAGTCCGGTCACAGTGGTTGTTGGTGTGGTGTTGTTGATATTCATCTTCTTCTTTCTGCTGTCGCCTTCGAGTTCAGATTCTGCTTCAGCACAAGTTCGAAAAGCCAGCGCGGCATCCAATCCTCTTTCACCCCCTACATCACCCTTTCGAAAGCAAAATGAGAAGGCAAATGGCAAGCGGATACCGCCTCCAGTGGTACATTACCACATGAACAATGTCACCAGTTCAAGCGATCCCGTCGCAAACAAGGAGACGATTCTAATCCTCACTCCCCTGGCGAAATTCTACCAAGAGTATTGGGACAACCTTCTGCGACTTGATTACCCTCACGAGCTGATTACATTGGCCTTCATCATACCCAAGAATCGAGACGGAAATGCCGCGACCGCAGCATTGCAAGAACAGATCGCCAAAACGCAAAAGTCAAGTCCAATCACCCAGCGCTTCGCCAGCATCATCATCGAGAGACAAGACTTCGATCCCCCGCTTCAATCACAGTCTGAAACCGAGAGACACAAGATGGAGAATCAGAAGGCTAGACGAGCGGCCATGTCTCGAGCAAGGAATTCATTACTCTTCACTACACTTGGCCCCTCTACCTCATGGGTACTCTGGCTGGATGCCGACATTATCGAGACACCACCTACCTTGATTCAGGATCTTGCCGCCCACGACAAGCCGATTATTGTGCCCAACTGCTTCCAGAAGTTCATTGACCCCAAGAGCAAGAAAGCTGCTGAGCGCCCCTACGATTTCAACAGCTGGCAGGATAGCGAGACGGCACGAAAGCTGGGGGAGAAGATGGGTAATGACGATATTCTGCTGGAGGGATATGCATCAATGGCTACATACAGGACTTTGATGGCGTACTTGGCTACAGACGGAGGCGATCCCAAGCAGGAAATTGCCCTTGACGGTGTTGGAGGTACAGCTTTGTTGGTCAAGGCGGAGGTTCATCGAGATGGGGCTATGTTCCCTCCTTTCCCATTCTACCACCTGATTGAGACGGAAGGATTTGCAAAAATGGCAAAGAGATTAGGATGGAGTGCTACTGGGTTGCCAAATTACAAGGTATGTTTGGCTCAGCAGAGTACTTGCCTTCTAATTCAGCACTAACAAAATCTCGTAGGTGTACCACTACAACGAGTGAGACGTCCGGCACAGTCCACTCATATCTTCACGATAGAATTTGAGCTCGTACGTCGGAGATACGAAATACAGCCAACGAGAACAGAGGGTAGAAGATGCATGATCGCCTGAAGCTCAAGCCGTTCTGTATGAGCAGAGCGAGCAACGGAAGCTGAGACAGGCATATGAGATGAGAACGAGCGATCTTGTTTGTGTAAACGGCGTTTTTGTGGCATAGCATCTTGTACTTTTTACTTCAGCCTGCGATTTGGGCTGAACTAGGACTGGGCGGTCAAAGCAGTCAAGGCAGGCTTGCATGTATACCATAGAGACAAGCTTTTGTCAATTCTTCAGGATTGTTCTTTATATAATGGCATAACTATGCTGCACTCTCTTTGCTAAGTAATATCCCCACTACTATGTGCTGTCCTGTATCTGCCTGACTTGCTGCCCACCTTGGATCCCTCCTTTCTCTTGCAATGGCTTGTAGACTTAGTTGAGATAACTTGAACGCTGCGCTCCAGACAAAAAAAAACATTCGCTTTCAGCTGTTCTTGCATCAAATCGCGAGCCACGTAGGCTTTTCTAGTCATTCTACTGATATAACGACAATCTGGTTTGTCTCAGCAAAGATATCTCGCTCGCTAATCCAAACAATTTGATCTCGCGTATTGCCATGCTTTCCATTCATAATTCGCCAGACTCCGTCCAATGTTCGTCAATACTTCCGTAGTTCAAACCACTTGTCGTAGCCAGAGTATCCTTCCAGCTTTCATGTCCCTAGCCAAACCCAATATTTTTATCCTCTGTTTCCACCATACCAATTCCCCCTCCCAGCCCCTCCCCTCAAGACCGAAAACCTCCGTCTCCCTTCCAGCCCTAATCCATCTCACCTCCTCTCCCTATCTCTCCCATCCGTCCCCCGCTCACCACCCTCCTCCTCAAGTCCCCCCTCCCACCTCTCCTCCCCACACCAAAACCCCACCAATCCCCTCGCCCCAACCGCATCCCCCTCCCTCAGCAATCCGGCAACCTCCACCCCAAGCGGACTATCCGTCCCCGGCTCCCCCAGCAGTCGTCCCACACTCTCCAACGCGCCCACGACCCCCAAAACAGGCGTCCAATTCTCCTTCAAAACATCCAAACACACCTCCCCCGTCTCCCACTTCACATTCGGATGGCAGATCTTCGTGACGAAGGTGATGGTAGGCGGAGCGTTCGGGTAGTTGGGCGGGATGGAGATGTGCAGGAGCCAGCGGCCAGAGTGGTAGCCTGTTGAGGGGGGCAGGGGCGAGCCGGAGAGGATGGCGCGGAGGGAGAGGAGGGAGGAGGGGGAGGGGGAGAGGGCGGCGATGAAGGGGTGGGAGGAGGGTGGGGAGGAGGCGAAGGCGGAGAGTTCGGTGAGGAGGCGTTTGGTGGGTGTGCGGGAGGAGGAGGATGCGGATGTTTTGCTTGTGCTGGACATGTTTGGTGGGTTGTTGTCGTGGATATTGTAGGTCTGTCTAGATAGAGCGGATGTCGAGTTGGGTTGTGTCTTCTGTTCGCTCGTTAGGTTATTGAATGAAGAGAAGGGCTTCGCTCGAATCGTTGTCTCGGTCGTCTTCTAGCGTTAGATTGAGTCGTGTTGTGAGAAGTTGAAGACGAGAGGAACGTGGAGCTTGGAGTTTAGAGCTCGAAAGTAGGCCGAGGCTGAAGGTTGGTAGCGGACGTCGGATAATCAATGTTCCAGAGATATCACGTTCTCTCCAACTGAATTGCTTGTTACAGACAGCACCATAAGAAAAAATTCATCTCACTTTTAGACTATGGCAAGCAGACTTTCAGACATGTTCTAATTTATATTCATTATGATTCGCGTCAGCACCTCAGTGCGAGCTTTGTTCTTGATCTGCTTCATCTTCGTCTCATCTCCTCTGCTCTTGCTCCAGTCTGATCTGCCACCATTATCCATTCAACACCCTTCGTCCAGCACGCAAGCTTTTCACCCACACCTAAGACAAGCCGGCCAGACAAGGCATCGAGAATGAAAGAATTTCGCAATCAGCCAGCAAGCCAGGTAGACCATCGATGTCTATGTGCCGTCCACCCGTCCATCAAAAACCATCCCATATGCCCCTTATCAATCATTTGATTTCTTGCTTTGTTCCTTCACTTCATCCCATAAAATCCGTAGTCGAAAAATTGCTCTTCATCCCCCTCTCTATTCATCATATCCCCAGTAAGGGTCAGAGCAGTATATGCCAGCCATGTCAAGCAAACAACAAAAAGCGCCAGTATCAAGAAGAAGAAAAAACCACTATTCATCGTCTCCATGCCACGCAGCAGAAATGTAAAAATCCATCCATCCTATCATTAAGAAGCAGCGCAATTAGTTCTCTCGAGATCGACCATCCTTCCCATTGTAAAATCAAGCTTCGTATCTTTCCAAATTGCAGGAGAGGCTCAAAAGTACGTGGAGTGAATCGAACTGTATGCTAGAGAGCTCGAGAGATGAGGTTTCGTTGCAATTTATGCATATGCTGGAGATTTCGCCCGCTGAAATTGCTGTAGCAGAGTAGACAAAAAGAAAAACCGGGCCAACTTGTTGTTTGGTTCAAGCGGTCCCTAAAAAAGAAATATGCACATGAAACTCCGTTTGTTCATCATCTATACATCAACAGGGCGTAGAGCATTTGCTCGTCGTTGAGATTCGGTCGGGAGGTAGTAGCGAAGTGGTGAGTAATGATATGACTTTATTGTCAACTCACTGTGTCGAAGAGGACGACTCCTTCGGCTTCCAGAATTGCATGAGACGGCTGATTCGTTTTCCCTTACTACTCTTCTCCTTTCTCTCGACTTCACTCACGCTAGGAGCACGAGATTCGATGGACAACTTGCTCTTCTCACCATGGGAACTGCTGATTAGCCGTGAAAGGCTGGCCATGCTGGAGCGTTTGCGAGTAACGGCTGCCGAAGAAAGTGAAGCAGATCTCTGACCATCGCGGAATTGAGGATGGTTGCCGGTGTTATCTCTCGTCATTGTAGAATTGCTGCTGGTCAAGGAAGGTACGTCATCGACAGACATTCTCAATTCAGGGCCGGGTTCTCCCATTAACAATGATTGGAATGCATTTTCATCCGTAACAGACGATGGAGCAGTTGAGATACGTTGCGTGTCGTACGAAAAAGGCGATCGTGGTGATGGGAAGGACGATTGCGAGGCGGAACGCGGGCTTGTAGGTGTGAGGAATGGAGGCTGTAGAGAAAAGGGCTGGATATCAACAGGAGCAAGATCCTTGGCAGGGTTTGGTCGAAATGGCGGGGTCGCAGTTGAGTCCGAAGACTGAGCTCTCGAATCAGGTCGTGGTGGGAAAGAGTCATCGGCAATTTCCACGGGGCTAGACTCCTCTTCTTCGATAGGCTCGTCAATGAGGGACGTTGTTGAATGTGCTGACTTGGTCGAGCTCATGTGGCGGCGATCCCCTTCACTCAATCCAGATCCCTTTCGTTTGATTCCTCGTTGGAAAGCGGCGTCGTCAAAGTCCATAGGGTTATCTGAATCCATGCCATCAGAGTCCACGACCTTGATATCGATTCCCAGGCCATTTTCATCGTCATCTTCAGCATCGCCAGCCTTGCTACTGGTCTCCTTGTCGGAAGCCTTTGCATCCTCCCATTCTTCATCTTCATCCTCCTCGAAAACGTCCTCCATGCCCATCGTCGAGTTACTACCTAGGCGATGGAGACCAAAACGAGGATTCTCAAACTCTGGCGCACTTTCGGCTCGTCTGTGGTAGTGCATACCTGGGCCCGTGAATCCACCAAGACCTGCAGCACTGTGCATAGCCCGCTTCCGCTTACCACTCTGCTGCGACATATCCCAGTCGTCTCCAAAACTGGATGGAGTATTGAATGGTCCTAGTGCTGCATCGAGGTCGATTATGGGGCTCATTGACTCTTCCTGTGGTGGTAGCTTTCGTGGTTTCCAGTTCGTGAAATCCGTTTGAACTTCGGGCCTCACAATTGCTTGTTGTTCAGGTTCAGCAAAATTGAAGTCATGCGATTGGTCTGAGGGGGTGTAGGCTCGGAGTGGAGGAGTTGGCGATCTGCGTGACAATTTTGGCTTGCGTTGGCGTGACTTGCGTGACAAGATGGATCCTGCCCATGACTTGACCTTCTTCTTGTTCTTGCTTGGTTTCCTAGATATCGAAGATCTTCTCGAACTGGGCTCTGTTGACTGAATAGGTACATCTGGAGTTACGAGATCAGGAGAAGATGGTGCGGTTTCGGCCTTTTTGGACTCCTTTGCGGACGAAGCGGCACTGGTAGGACGAGATTTCGGAGAAGACTCGCCAGAGTGGCTTTCATGACCAAAAAATGACCATTTCTTTGCTGACCTTGGAGTTGATGGTGTTGACCCAGATGCAACATCATTGAGAAGTGGTAATGAGCCACGTCTCTTTGGTGTGTTTTCAGGTCCTCCCAATTGATCTCTGTCCAGGATTGGCTCAGCGGTGCGGGGTCGAGTATCCATTGTTCTGTACGTCGACGGCATGCTGCGCTTTTCCTTCGATGATGGGGAAGAGGTACCGGCTGAGACGATTGACGACATAGAATTCGAAACTGAATGTCCAGGGCGTACTGTGCTTGCAGAGTCACTGGATACCATGGACAAGGGTCTTGGAATGATCGAAACTTCATCTGAGAACCCGACTCGAGTGTTCTTGAAAGCCTTAGGACTTGGTTCCGGGTCTGCTAGATCCGACATAGACTTAGCTGGCTGCAATGCTGCGTCTAGAGAACCAGGGATAGCGGGATGTTGTTCGTTCATTGCTGAGGGTGACGTTGGTGCACTCCCACCGCGATTAATATTGGGATTAGGTTTTAATATAAAGGTCAAATCGCTCACGCTGATAGCAGCGGATCTCCTATGAGCATGTCCTCGACGGCCGCCAGGAGGTCCAAAGGCAGAAGTTGGGGGTGGAAGGGCTCCCTCGGACTTTGTAGGGCTCGTCGACATCAATCCGGCTCCAGCCCCCGTCTTGCCATCACCACCAATGAATTCTGATACGTTTCTTTGGTGCATGCTGCTTGGTCTGGCTGGAATGGTCTTTGGTGACACCAATGACGGGGAAACCGATGACGATGATGAAGAGCCAAAGGAGAACTCAGGGAGCCTCTCGCCATCACCAGTGCGCTCCTTCGAGTGGCTCCGAATCTCGATAGCACTCAGAGGTCGTCGACCAGAGGCCCGCGAGTACGAGGAGGGAGCAGATCTTGTGGAGGTCGAGGTTGGAGATGGTGCTCTTGCAGGAAAGACGAAGCTTGGGAGTGGGAGAGGTCCGGGACTGTTGAGTCGAGGTGATTGAGGAGGCTGTGAAACATTATCGATTGTGGTGGTGCGGAAAGGACCATTCTCCAGGTCCAGTCCATTAAATGACATTCTGCCAGGTGAAGTTGCAGCCGCCATTCTGTCTTTGCCGCACGGCGGCCAGTGTCAACGCCCAACTAGATTGAGAGCATAAAGACTCGAGCGAATTATCAAACGATCCCCCCAATGCGTTCTATTTTAGGTGTACCGGCGTGGTGTTGATCGCAAAATCGAGTCGGGAAGGTGAATACGCAGAAGTCGACAACCAAATCAAACCTGAACTCCAACAGTCAGCACTGGCAGATCGAAGCACTTATATCTTGTCAAAGAGGAAGAGATTGTTTGTCTTGTTGTTGCCGTTGCTGCTGACGTACTGAATAAAGTTTCTTTCGATGTCTCAGGAACTCGTCGATCGAATTGTATTGGCCAAGTGTGTTGACGGGGCGGTGTTGGTGATTTTGGGTTTTGAGGTCAAAGGAGTGTGGTTTTTTATTAAGGAGCGGACAGTCCAGAAGACCAGAGCAATTCCCTTCACGGAACGGAGAGATGCACTGTCCCAAAGGGCCAAATAAACGGAAGACGTGATTTAGATACTGAGGAGGAGGTGAGGGTGAGGGTGAAGGCGAGGGCGGGAGAGGTGGTTGAGAGGAGTTGAGTTGTTGTGTTTGGGAGTGGATTCGGAGGAGGGATGGTGGTCCTGGTGGTCCCGTCTCTCTCTTCTCGCTCGCTCGCTCGACCGACCAAACAAGATTTACGAGTTGAGGTTTGAGCGCTAGCACGTTTCCGGGTGAAAGTGGATCTCAAAATGGGACTAAAACAAATCTCCAAGCCGACCAGGCCAGGGCAGAGAAATCACTTGCAGCCTTTGCAGCGCAACCAGATCTGCACAACGGCACAACTTTTCACATCCCCTCACATCTTTCCGCATCTCGCTCATCCTTCTTCACAACTTGTCTACGAATTGCTGCTAAGATTAGATCTGGTCTGAGATATCCTAGATTCCTAGCCTGCTAAATAAGACATGTTGAAACTATGTGGGCTGGCTGGCTGCTCGTATCTCGTCATCTTCGACTCTGTGTTTTCTTGCTGGCAGCGAAAGGGCCGCACCTGGCAGTTGGAAGACGAGGGAGGTACTGTATAGTAAGGCATAAAAAGTCCTCCGACTCTGCTGCAGCTGCAATGAGTCGAGATCCGGTGTGTACCGTATGGGCAACTGCAAAAAGTCTTGGCCGCAGTGCAGAAAAGATTCAGGAGCGCCAGAAATCTCCCCCCTGATCTGACTGGCCTCTGGGTTCAGGCATCCGGAATTGCCTCGAGGAACACACGTACCGATCATATCTTGGACGCATGTCGGCACTGGATGCAGCCAGGCAGGAACAGCGAATCCAGCCGGCCCTTTTCACATCGTTACACTTCATCCATAGAGCCAGAAAAGCAAAGCCAAAGCGAGCCAGCAACCAGGAAGCCAGGAAGCCAGGAAGCCAGGCGAGGCAAGCAAGGTAAAGCGAAGCAAAAGTCAAGCACTAAAATCTGTACAGCACATATCACGCACATTATACTACTGTAGACCTTGCATCCTGCCCCTCTCATAGGTGGGCATTCGCAATTGGCAGATCCAGGGACCATGGACCAAGGATTGGCTGCCCCTGGATTGCAATTTATGGTCCGTACCGTACCTAACTTCTTCAAAGCCGCAGCCTCCTGTGAGCACTTTGTACTTGCATGATTCCGGCATCAACTTCCTACCGTCTGAAGATTTCATTTCATCTCATCCCATCCCCTCTCTCCTCCTCTATCCCCTCTTTGCCCTCGTGGCAGATCTCGCGCCCGTCTGATCATGATTTGATACACCGATCCTCCTGAATATCTCCCTCCTGCGGGGCAGCCGATGCCCAAAGCTCATTTCGTCGCGCCCCTCAGGGACCCAGGTCACCCAGGTGAGACACAGATCCAGACTGCCCCGTAATGACATCGGCCTACAAAATGAGTGCTGTATTTATTGTCAATCTTTGTACAATTATATACAGGCGCCTTTCGATATTCGTTTACCTATGCCGGAGTGCCTCCTCCGATTTGCTGAACTCAATTACAAGCATACGGGGATTAATCCCTCCAAGGGAAAGAAATGGGGTTTTGATCTTAGATCCCATACCGGAGACATCCTCGTATGGAATCGACAATTTAAAGGCTGCCCCACAGGGGTTCTGTCTGTCTTGTCCGTCTGTGTGTATCCTGGTTCATCAGCCACAGCCACAGAAGCCTGACATCCGCCGGTGCAGGGCAGGTCCAGTGCTTGCTTGCTTCAGCAAGCACAGCACCAGGCACGATACCACTTGATCATCAGAACAAAACAATCAACGTCCAGAGCTGGCTTTTACAGTCTTCCAACGAGACTTTCGAAATGTCTCACTTGTCCTGCCGTCTTCCCCGCGACAACTTGCCGTCTATGGAGCCCAGAACTCACACTCATTGGCTACATTGCATGTGACTCGGAAGCACCGCAAATCGGTGGACGCTTCACCAGCTGACTTGCGCTCGAACTCGCTGCAAGCGGCCATGCCATGGAGACTGCAGGAACGACACTCGACACTAAACTCGAAGCAGCGAGCCACCTGTCAGAGATCACCAACGCCGTGGCTGCTCTACCCCTCTGATTGGCGGCAACAAGCAAGCCCGTCAGCCTCAAGCAAAGCAAAAAGAAGCAAAGTGTAAGAAGTTAGAAGCCGCTGTCCCTGTCTGTTCCACGGGCCGATGGTCCCAACGACTGGAATCAATCAATGACACGTCTATCCTCCCGAAGTTTAATCTTGAACACTCGAAATCTTAAAAAATCAACAAGCAAAACTCAAAAACAAAATCACAAGCTCTCCAGAAGCGAAGATGAAGAAGGACACCTGGGAAATAATCCCATGACGAGGCGGGGTTCTCCTGGTCCATCATTCAGCCCAGTAATACTCATCTAGCAGGGTTACTGTATTGAGCGAGATTCATCATTTCGCGTATAAATTGGCCCTGTCCCTCCTCTCCATATAAAAAACCACCCCTCCTTTTTCCTTGCATGGGACCGACATTTGATATCGGAGAAGGAGATTATCACTGGACCAACCGTTGACCATTTACCCAATTCCGTAAAATGAGAAAAAATTACCGAGAAAGATCCAGTTTCTAAGTTTAGAAGGAATTATAGATTCTGAGCAGCAGCCGAGTTGCGTCTTGGCTTTGTACATTTGAATGCTTGACAAGGAAAACAAATGCTCGGGAACGGAACAACGGAAACGATTGTGCCAAAGAACTCTTTCAGCGCAGCCATACTGATTAAATAGTTTCTCGTATTTCAATCGCTAATTTTGAGCTGGATGCTGTAAGGAAAATTAGTTCAGATGCGAATTGTGTGCTCAGCAACAATGTTGATGTTAGTTGAACTGCGGTTGACTCGCCAATTCAGTGAATGGCTACGGAGGTACAAGCAGTAAGTTTAGGCTCACCGCTTTCATTCTGCCCATACAAAATCGTACTGGCAGAAACGGGCGGTGAGCCTAAACTTATTCCCGACACCACTGGTGACACCACCGTACATATTCTGGGTCCGACATGCTGGTGATCCGTTGGTGCTTGTTCGCGTGTTGAAGAAACAACGGCAGATCCAATTGAGCAGCTTCCACCATCCCAGCAGCGACCTAAATCTCTATCCAATACCCATACAATGACTCAATTATAGCGTCTCAAGGTCACCATGCACAAAATAGCCTGCCGCTTTGGTCCGGCCACGCGTGTTCCTACAAACTTTCATCAGAGTTCACATCACGTGAATATATTTCGGAATCGAGCTACATTCAGATGTATCCATTCGGGATCTGATAGGGTGGCCGGTGGGGCCATCAGTGGCGATGGAGCTTTGAAAGAGAAGACGGAGACGGGTGCCGATGGAATAAATGGAGAAATTTCTACAGCGCAAAAGGACCAGGAGAAAGTGCAGCCACAGCAACAAGATGCGTCGAGTTCTGCTACGGATGCTGATCCTCTTCAGAAGGTTGAACAAACAGGAAGTAGCGAGACGCCACCGAATGTTGCTTCAGAGCAAGGTCCAGTTACAATCAGAAAGGTTGGTACTAGAACAATTCACGCAAGAGAAATGGCTAGGATACAGCAACGGGTACGCAAAGGGGAAGTGGAATGGTCAGACGTCATACAGCCTCTACCGAAACCAACGAAGAGGGAGGCAGCTATAAAAGCAGACAGATTTCGGAGATTTCAAGAGAAGACCACTTCCTCAATTCAGATCATGAACCGCTCGTGTACACTTGAGTGCGATTTTCCAGATCAAGCTGTAAGTTGAGGTGATGTTGTGGTATGGGAGGCTTGCTGACATTGTAGAAGACCAAGGTGGATCTGCTTACATCTCTGAGAGGTGTGGCTCTCATTGGAAAGAATCAGGAATGGTGGGAGAAGGATGTTGGCCACCAGGCTGTTGTGCTTCTCTTTACACCAAGCTTCGCTGCACTGGTTGAGAATGACGCTACTTTCGTCCCAGACGTTCTCAAATCCTTGATGAAAATCCCACCAAAGGTAGAGGAAGCATCAACGGCAGAGAAAAAATCACATGAGATCGATGTTGTCTGCGCGTGTGTTGATGGGCTATCTCCAGGTGAGCAAGCTTTGCTACGTAGTGATCGGAATCCAATACAGGACAAATCCTTACTTTCTTGGCTTCACAAACATATATAACCTTCCCATCCGACTCCCTACCCAGAAACTCGCTAACACTGAGCAGATCCAGAAATGCTACCGATATCTGTAGGTACAAGACCGAAGGAAGGATTCTCAATTCTGTATGGTCAAGAACGTAAGACCATTTCCTCGCTCTGGGAAAAGAACGAGGATGGTCCGTCCAAAAGTCCTTCAATGCAATCCAGCATCACGCTTCGCAAAGGTTTGACGGGCCCATCGGACCTCACGTTGCCACTTGCCAACACACTCTTCAAAACTGGACGCCTCTCAACACTGCTCGTTTCGAGATGGGAGTACGAACCTTCTAAAGGTGCTATTCGCGCCGTTATGGACCCTGTCGAGAGAAGCAACGCAATCATCAATATTTTCCCTGATGTAGTGCATCAACTACCCAAATCCTTCATTCCAGCCGTTGCATTGACACCAGCTCGGCCAATTGTCAGTGGTCTTGGCAATATAGTACGAACAATTGATTTTGGCGGCGAGGAAGGAATAGGCCCAGCGTCTCGCGAGCTGGAGTCTACTGTCACCAAATATCTTAATACCATGGGATATGGAAACACTACTATCGACGTGTGGGCCCTCATCACACCTCCAGTTTCAGGATCAACAGAAGCCACGCCAGACGCTCCGGTGCATCCGTTAAAGTCGTTGACTGCTACTGCCGACGATATTCAAAGCAAGTGGCTCGCACCAGACAAGCTGGGCAAGGAGTCTTCTTTGGTGGGAAGCTGCATTCCAAAGGCAAATGCTAGATTTTGCCGTGTCCGTATGTATTCCTAGACAATATCCTCTGAATTCAAGAATGCTAAAAGAGAGCAGTAAGCGGCGGCGGTGGATGGGGAGCGAAGCAAGGCCTCCTATCTCTAGATCCGCAAACAACATATAGCGAGATCCCCGAAGCACGCTTCGACTTCTCTGGGGAATCTTTGGAAGAACAGCAAACTTCCGCCCTGGGAAATATAGCACAGGAAGGGGCATATATCCAGTTCTTCGTCGCACGGCGCGACATTCCCAAGGAACCCCTAGTGTCTGACAGCAGTGACGATACCATTTTCACGAGACGATCTGTTGTCTTTGGCGCTGTCCCCAGTACCGTGGACGATACCCCCACTCCACGAACAGAACTCGATACCAATTCCACGGATACAACCGCGTCACCCTTTATCACCCGACCCGGACATTTTGGATTCGTATCTGAGTCTGGCATGTTTGTGCGCCATGGCCCACATCACGCGGCTAGCAAACCGCCTGCGCCTGACAGTTTCACCAAAGTCGATATGCCATACTCATATTTTTACGTGCATTACAAAATGGCCAAGAAACCGGAGAAGGAGCCAACGATTAGGAAACTTAACGCTGAAAAAAGAGATCTCCTCCGTAGGGTTGTGAGGTAGAGACACACAGGGAACACTTGGGAAGCAATATCCCAATTGCGTATCCGGGATATCTGATGCCTTCAACCTTCGCCTTTGATTGAAAGCACATGTTCCTTTGGTGAGCCTATAAGGGCTTGGCTGGGCTTGGTGGGTATCTTTATGCTGGAATGAGTGTTATTGTAAGAACTGTATGATGAAAGATTGTACGTTCACTTGGGGAGGTAGAGTAATTAAATACAGTATCATCTTCTGTCATAGATCATGCTTAATGCTGCAAATCCACTTTGTCTTTCAATTTAGACAACTCTCGTAAATATCTATACACGTATCAACCTTCCCCCCACGAGTTGTAATGTATTGAAGCTCAAATCTGGCAGTACCTTTGCACAGAGCTACAGCCTCCGACCCAAGCTAGAGCCTCGTCACGTGGCTCCTGTTTTAGCTCAGACCGACTCGTGTTTTGCTCTGACGACCGATTTCATCCAAAGCTACCAAGCAACCTCTTCGAACTCCGACATCAATTCTCACTTCCTCCTCACCAACAAGTTTCTACCGCATACCAGAACAATGGATCGCGCACTTGACGAGATTGTCGCCGAACGCCATGTAAGCAGCCGCGGCGCCCCGAACCATTCAGCCTCGCGTTGAAGCCAGGAAGTCCCAGCTAACACATCGCAGAGAGGCGGAGGTCGTTCCCGTGGTGGACGTCGCGGCGGACCTAGACAAGGACGAGAACGCACTGAATATCCTCGTGACGGCGTAAGAAAGGTACGATTCTCTCTCAATGGCCCCGGAGTTGAAGCTCGAAACGAATGCTGACGGGTGCTCATGTTACAGGTGCATACACCTCCTCCTCCTCCACAATCCTCCTGCACTTGAACATATACGTCGATACATCACATCCTCCTCTTCAGCTTCAGTACTATCCATGCGAATACACCGCTTGCTCTTACTCTTGAAGGCGCAGAGAAGTACATACTTGAATACCTCAGCTAACCCAGGCCTCCTCCTTTCGCGCAGTCGACTCGAGAGGACAACAGGAATATAGACTCGTAAGTCTTCTATATACCCTACTTGCAGGAATGTACATCTAATTGGCAACAGAGAATGGGTTCACGATAAATTCGACAATGATAGTATGGATCTTCCCACCATGTTGATAGACCTGCGCTCATGATTTTCCAGCCGGACGCCGACCAGCTCGTGCCGAACGAAGATACTCCCCAGAACAGCAATAGTAAGCAGGATCTGATGTCAAAACCTATCAATCGCTAATCATCAACAGCGGCGAGGCAGCCTCAAGTAAGCTTCGAGTTGAGAATATTCACTATGATTTGACGGAGGATGATTTGGATGTAAGAAATGCAGAGAGCTCTATGTGGACAGCAGGACTAAAGAGGATAGGACCTCTTCAATCGCATTGGCCCGGTCTTGAAGCTCTCCTTGACATATGATCGTGCTGGTCGCTCTGAAGGTGTCGCATACGTTACATACGAATCCGCCCAAGATGCAAAGGCAGCGGTCCGAGAGTTTGATGGCGCAAATGCAAAGGGTATGGTAAACGCGACACACCAATACTACGTCTTCTAATACTTTCCAGGCCAACCAATCCGTTTGATACCAATTCCATCCGGCCCATCTGGCGGACGTCGTGCTCCTCCTCCCTCCCGCTCTCTTTTCGACCGAATCACTCCAGCACACAGATCCCGATCCGACTCACCTATCCGTCATTCTGATGTCAGCGGTCCTGCTCCTACCAATGTTGATCGCTATGTTCCCGGTGGCACACGCAGCCGATCCCGCAGTCCTCGTCCACGCAGAAGAGATGGCAGACGACCAGGTGCGCGCAGAGAACGAGGAGAAAGAACTGGAGGTGGGCGTGGTGGCGGTGGTGCTGGAGATCGTCTTGCTCGCGATGGAAGACCCCGCAAAACCCAAGAGGAACTCGATGCCGAGATGGAGGATTACTGGGGACAGAAGGAAAACGGCAATAGCGCGGAGGCTCCTGCTGCAGAGGCTGCTCCTAATGGAGACGACATCGACATGATTGAGTGAACGCAACGCAGATGTTTGGTGGCTAGTGTAGGAATACATGCATGGAAGGATGGTGTGGCGGCATTCAATGTGGAAGGATAGAGTGGTGCTCGTTGCATACACTTAGACCATATGAAATGTGTAGAACCTTCCACACAGAGATGACTTGCACAAAAGCAGATGCGTTTCTTCTCCACTTCAATTGCTTTCCTGTAAGCAATTTTTGATTAATCGTGACCAAACCTCCAGGACTAGAAACAGCAATACCCTCAACACCTTCTGCTAATGCCAGAATATCATATACCGTCCTCAATCAGACTCCTATTCCGTGCAAAGACATGCAGACTCATCCTGCCAGTACCATCGAACAACCATTCCCACAAATGCAAATACCCAAACACCCAGGCACCTCTTTTCCCACCAAATACCCCCCTTACACCCCAAACTAATTAGCAGCCTTTTCCTCCTAGTTTCAAAACTAACTAGATCAATTCCTTTCTCAGCATCAGCTCTACTATTCCCTCTTACGCTTTCTCTCTTCTCCCCTTCTCCATTTCTCGCCTATACTAACACCAATCTGACCAGACTGCTTAAGAAAGGAAAAGCTCACTTACAACAACGCCAGTGTCAAATCGCCTCGGATACTAGCTTTTAGCTGGATCTCGACATCGAGGTTGAGATCGAGGCGGAGGCGGAGGTTTCCTGAGGGATGGTGAAGGGTGTTAGTGCTTGAGATCAAGTATGATGGGAGGGGAGAGGGGAGAGGGGAGAGGGTAGTCAGAGACGGGATGTGCCGGGAGAGGATGAAAAGGGAGCAGGCTAACCAGAGTTGTTCCCACCCGAGCCAGGTCGTGGGATCGCAGGAGCTGTTGCTGTTGGAGAACATACGTTGTTAGTAAGTGTAACTATTAATATGAGTGTAACTATCTATATGATAAGCTACAGGACAAACAAAAACTGCCTACCTGGCGTGGGCGTGTCTAAAGCACTAGGCATAGTCATCGGAATACTCATCTCATGACTACTCTGCCCAGCAGGAAATGTCGTCTGTGCCGTAGTGTGGGTTTGTGTCACTGTATTCGGTAACCGTTGCTGTTGTTGTTCATGTTGTTGCTGTTGGGAAAGCATCTGTGACAGCATCTCCTGTGTTGGTGTTGGTGATACGGATCCGGTAGTGCTAGGCGAGGGTTGGACATGTCGACGGGGGCGGACTGATGCTGTGCGGCGGGATGCGGGTGTGGATTTTGGGGGTGATCGTTTGTTGATGGAGGATTTGCTGTTGACTTTTGAACGCGGGGAGGTGTTGGAAGTAGTTGGTTTGGATGACCGTGGTGCCATGTTGGCCGGTTGGTTGGAAATCGCTTACTAGGGTCGGGAGAGAAAGACAGGTTTGGAAGCGGATGCTACTGCGAATGTTGGTTGTGAAGATATGGATATAAATATCGGGAGATCTTATGGCTCTTATGGACGAGGGATGCTTTTATAGGAATGCGGAAAAACTAGAGGGGACGTCTTATGCTCGTATCTCGATAAACGTTGGAGACGAGTTGGATATGCCGACATGCCTTCTCTAGAGGGTGTGGTGGCCGAAACAGAGAGGTTTTGGCGATGACATAGATGGCGTCTTTGAAGTCTGGTATGAGTTGCTGCAGTGCTACACTGGATGTGGGTAGCTAGATTTAGCAGATGTCTTGGACGAGCTTGGGGTAAATGGATTAGAATGCGAATGCAGAAGCTGCGTCATGCTGCCTCCTTCTGTGAGCGAAATCTCATACCTAAATAGAGAGATTCTGACTCCTTTGGCACAAAGCTATCTACACCCTCCCGGGAGCTATATAGACCTCTGCTTGCTGACTTTGGTTGCCCCTTCCCACTTCACAAATTCAAATTAACTATGGGAATTGTTGGTGGAGCGGAACATCTGAGTATTGAAAACAACCCGTTTCCTTGCACTGTAAACGGAACTGCAGCTTAATGAAACATGCGATTATCTGCCCTCCAACGACTACGAAATGACACGCCATCGCTAAGCTGTCCCGAAGGAGACAAAGGTATACAGAAGCAAACAAACAAATGCATGGGGTACTCTAATAATTGGCCGCCAAGATCGGGAGACTTTCGATCTCCCATCTATCAGGGTCTAATTTCTTACTCCGAGTCCTTTCCAGAGATAGAGCTCCAAATGGCCCCAGATTCATCTTTCAAGCGCCCCCGGCCACAGTCGTCCAGATTTACTCGGCTGTACCCGCCCAACCCCTCGTAGATGCATCTCTGCCATGCATGTCCATTTACCCCTCATGCCGGTACTCCGCAGCACGACCAGATCAGGCCACGCCAGTCACGCGGCCTCCAAATACAGCACACCCTCCGCTCATACATCAGACGAAATCGAATACGGACTCCAAAACCTTGATCTTGACTCGACCTGCATACAAAATTCGGGGCGAAGTTGCTGCAACGGGTGGCTTGCTGTATTGTATGCAAGGGCTTGCGAAAAAGTATCCGGGTTCGGCACTGGGGTTGAATGCCGCGACAGTAAGGACAGGATGGAAATGTTAGAATCTGGCTAACGCGAGCACTGGAAGTTGGCTATCTGCAACCAGCTAGGATGGTCGGTTGACGATCCTCAGATGAACTCCGAATCAGGGCGCGGGATCTTTCCTGGGCGGGCATTTTCAATTTTTCCCCATTGCCTGTACGATACGACTCTGGCGGTGCAATGTCCGTTTGTGCTGCTCTAACGCTCTATTCCATGGAAATGCGATTTCAGCCATAGCGAATCCATGTATCTGCAGGAGCTATGGCCGGGCTGGCTGTCCTCGAATGTCTCGCTTCTGCAACGGCCACCTTCCTCTCAGCTTTTACACGAGCCTGCGACTCCTGCATCCTCTCCCTGTAGTGCTGCTCCAAGATACTATCAATGGTCTGCTGCAGCATTACTTCCACTGGCGACCCCACGACCTCGCTGCCAACTGGCTCTCTTGCTGGCAATTCATGGATCTCGTCCGGCTGATGGAAAGCCCTTACGCTTATCGTTGTGCCCCTGAATGGTGCTGCGGAAAGCTCAGGACTGATTTGCTGTGTGTCTCGCGCATCTAGCTCGCTTTTGAATGTGAATGCAGACTCTGGCGACATTGGCCCTTCGAGTGATGACTTTGACGATTTCGAGTCCAAGGCGGGCGAGCTCAAAACCTTTAGTCTTTGGTGTCGTTGGTAGATTATGATTACGCAGCTTACAAAAACCTGTGTGCTATTAGTAAGGCTATGTCGGTAAGGACGAGTATTGACGAGACTGACAGTAAGAAAGAGTGCTCCGCCGACGGCAATGGCCACGATGACGGCCGTTGGAAGTTCCCGCCCCCTCTTTGCTGCTGTTGTGGCTGCTGACAATGGGAGAATAGATTGAATGTCTCCCTCTGCGTTTGGATCCCATTTCATCTGATGTATGGAGAACCTTGAGCGTTCATAATCTGCAATAATGTAACTGAAGAAAGTAAGCTGGCATACGAAGGCATCTCGAAATGAAGACTCACGCTTCTTGAAGAAACGCTCTACCAAGGATAGCCTGGCTGTCATTGACTGCTCTTTTCAAAGGGAAGTATCTGGTAGTATTCTGTACCAATGGCCACTTCGCGGTCAAGTCGAAAGCTACGTAAGGAAGAACGATGTCGATATCTAAAGCCGAAGTTGAGTTTTTAAGGGTTAAGGTGACGTTAGCCGCCTGTTCCACGAGCTTGGTGTGCAATGTATCGTCGACAAAATATAGTCCGGAGTCGTAGTCGTACGTCAAGCTGAATGCGTCTTCAAATTGTCGGCAGATTTCAGTGGGGAGGTAAAGATATGGTACGGTGGAATCGATCGCTGCCCTGAAAGCTGCCGATTTCAGGCCTCTGACTCCACCTGCCCGAGACGAGATCGTGATAGCATTGACATTGACTGTCAGCTCCGAGCTACTTCCGTCATTGAAGTAAAACTTCAGATCGTTAGGAATGATCAATGAAGCGTCATATCCACCGAGCGTTAGACTTGCGAGAACTGTATTGAAGCGATACTTGTTACCGGCAGTGTAGCCATATGATAGAGACGGTATTTGCTTTTGCGCTTTCAGATTGGCCATGTAGCTTGGAACCAGACTGCTCGAAGCAGAGAAATTTGTTGCAGCAGGGTTGACTCCAAAAACCCCCATGAAGATATCCTTGGTTGTGATTCCTCCCACATTCTGATTATCCAGAGCTGGCGCCCCACTTCCTACATAGCCCAAAGCAATAGTATCGCTCCCATAAGTTGCATCTCCAGACAGCCCATTACTGCTGTCAGCGCCGAGAGAAAAGATTCCACCTGCCGTGACGTTGTTCTGCGTCCTGATACGATGAGCCACGGTGACAATAGTGATATCTTGACTTTTCCCTACCACGTTGAAGAGGAATTGCGCTGGAAAAGACCGCCACGCCTGTTTGCACAGTCAGATGGACCATCTGACGAACAGCCATCAGACAGTACAATCAAAGGCTGATTTCTGGCCGTTGATAAAAGGACCCTGATTGTTTGTGGAGGTGACCCAACACGGAGAAAGAAGGATGACCACTGCACAGAAGTCAGTTTAGTGAGCCCAAAAACTGCCATCGGCAGCTAGGCAGCGTAAATCAAAATCGAAGACAACATCGAAGACAAGAAGAACACAGGACAGGGTATTGTTTCGATTGAACAATTTGGAACAACTTACTGGTCCATCATTACCATCCCCTTGAAACCACGTTGTGTCAGTATAGTCTTCCGAACTTAGCATGGTAGACGTACAAACTTGACTTGGAGGAACAACAAGAGGTGCTGGGGTAGCTTGCAACGCTTTTGAAGACGTCGATATAGCAGCTTCGGAAAGTTGGAGGAGACGCAAAACGTTTACTATAGCAAAAATTTGCCATGCTCTCCACGGAATCATGGCGAAAGAGCGTGAAACACTGGAAGGAACAGACTCAAAGAAAATGCATACTTAAGATGAGTCCGGGACAAAAGTATGGATAAAGTAACTGGTGACAACTCTGGTAACAACAGAATTCGGAAATACCTGAAACATCCTCGACATATGTATCAACTCGACTGTATGACTTCGTGCTGAAGGTTGGAAGCCACTCAGCGGATTGAAGTGATGCAATAGGTCTCTTTGGCCGAGCAGGCTTAAGCGAGACGGCCTGAGTTTGTTGCTGACTCCCAGAATATACCGTCCCCTGTAGTCAGCATGTAAATTTGGCATGATAGTCAGCAACACGTTAGCAGAACGATGGGATGGCCACTATATGACCCGCTCATCCGCTAAGCGAGTCCAAACAGTCGAGGTCTTAGGCGCGCCATGGGCTACCGGTTGCTTAATTGATTCCCGAGACGCGTTGAAGATGTATTCTAGATCGATACTATCTTGTAGATGGTCGCACATAAGATTGAGGCTCAAGAGATGGTTCCAAGCTCCACTGCGCTGGGAGCAGCTCATGAGCTCAGCTGCGACTGACATAAGAGAGATAGTGGCATCGATTCAATCGCGACGCAACCTATCATTGATCAAGCCTCGGGAAATCAAGTAGCAATTGGTATTGTTATGATCTCGGAATCGCCTCGTCGGAGGTGGAAGCAATATAGAGTGGCCACATGTGCGTGGGAGGTAGTTGAACATCTCAATGCGCCACCCAACAAGGGGAAACTTGAAACTCCAACAATGCTGCGATACCTTACCAACTATGATTGCAATCTCATTCCCTACTAGAAAGAAGAGTAGTTGGATGCGCTGCACTTGTCGTTGCTGAGAAGCATTCCGGTCCACCACTCTAGCCTGAATAAAAGATCGCTGGTAAGAGATTGATCGTTGAGATTCGAACAAGTAAGCTCAGCTGTCTGCTTTGATCGGGCTGAGGATGCGGACAAAGAATGAGGTACTCAGGTGGAGAAGTGATGTTATTGCGTGGAGGCGGAAAACTCTTATGATGATTGGTGATGCCGAGTGTTGAGTTGGAGGAAATGAAACTTAAGGCAAGCAGGCACGATCGCGAGGTTGATTTTGGCTGGTGTTGCGGAAGGCTCGTGCCGCAATTGCCCCACCGGCTTGGCCTCATCAGGGCAAGTAAGCGAAGAGTTTGTGCCAAAAATAAACCCCTGAGCTCACTCGGCAAGTCTGCGCCTCGCACGGCCTCCATCTCACCAGCCCATGTTCACATTCCCCTCTTCAACTACTGGCAAAGAATACAGAGTTGACTGACGGCTGTGCATCATGCACATCCCCCGGACTTGCAGCGAACAGACAAGTATGGAGACACAAAGCAGGTCAAGCTCCCATGCGCCCAAATCCTTCGCTTGCAATCGTGATATATTTTTGGCCCCTCTCAAACTCTTTCTGGCTACGTACGACCTCGAAGCTCTGTCTCTTCTGCAGGTACCGATGGATAGAACAGTTCTCTGAGCCATCACCCTCTACAGTACAGAGCGGGCTGCCTCATTCGGTTTTCGTACAGGACGGATGTAATGTTTGCCGGACCTGTGCTCTGATATAGGAATTGGATCGCCCCCAGGTTGAACTTGAGGCACACTCGATCCCTGTAAGTAGTTGGTCAAGATGCACTCAGCCTCCGTCGTACCAACTGTACCAACAAGACCCCAACGCAACGCGATACTATGTCATCTGAAAGTCCCCCATATTTCATTTTGTTGTTTCTCTCCTTCATTCGATAAGGTCTCGCTATTCGCCATTCACTCATTCAATGGGTTGGAAAGCGTCTATCCCAGTGCGCATTCAATATGTACAGTCCGATAGGGTTTACAGTCGGATCGTTGCTTCTCCTTCAAGGAGTTGCCTCTCACAGTCTTTTCGGTAGCAGAGGTCAGTAGTCAGAATTCGTCCTGTTTGATGATGCTAATTCTTCACTCGCAGTAATGGTAGTGCGAAAGGAGCTTAATTCTACGACAATAGCTTCGGTGTCTGAACGACCAGCGACCAGTCTACCGCCTTGTACAACTACAGTCACTTCAATTCTAGGCGAACAATTTACACCACGGGCAGGATCGTGTAGTCAAACTTTGACAGTCACATCCACTATTCAACCGACCGAATCAAAAACGCAAACGATCGCTTTAGAAACAACGTCCTTGATGGATCCGACGATTACACCGCCTTCAACTTCAGCAGGTGTCGCGATCTCGTCAACCACTCTGGAATCATTGAGTTTCACAACATCCAGTACCAAAGTCGATGAGCCTATAGCACAAATTCCGCCATCGCCATCGTTCTTAACAAGTTCAACGAAAGCCGGTTGTGTTACGACCGTGACATCGATTCTAGGAGAATTCTTGGTCTTGGGTACAGGTTCATGTAGCTCAACGATCACGATAATCAGCACAATCAACGCAGCTCCGATCTCAGAGCCAACAAGCAGCAGGAGCCAAGCTGCAAGCCCAATTTCTAGTGCTAGCGAAGCACACATTCCCGTGCTTTCTTTTCCACCCCTCCCGAGTACTTTCAGTCCGACGGGTGCGAGCACTTCTCCGACGTCTGTCTTCACACCCATCATCCCTGCACCAGAGCCTTGTACAGCTACCGTGACTTCGATATTGGACAGACCGTTCGTTCCGCTTCCAGGAATGTGTTCTCAAACTGTCACTGTTGTTACGTCTCCAGTGCAAGTCACCACACTGCAAGCACCTTCCGCATCAACAGATCAGCCTCCTCCCCCAAATAATACAGGCACTGGTCTCAGCACGCCTCCCGCAGAGTCTGTTCTGACGAGTACTTCAATCTTTCCGGCGCCTCCCCCGCAAGAACTCGAGTCCAGCAGTTCAAAGATTGGTCCAGTGGTAGTAGCACCTGTTACCACGCTCACTGTTCCGACCGCTACAGAACAATTCCCGCAGCCGGTACCTGATACATCAAAATCGTTGGATCCCATTGCTCCAATACCAGCAACTACAAGTGATATCCCACAAGCGCCAATCCCTCCCCCAACGAGCCCTCCAGCAATATCAATTCAAACGACAACTTCACGACTTGCTTCTCCATCTACTGCCCCGGCAACACAAGAGCCTCAGACACCACCTACGTCTTCTAGAGAGCCTACTGCTACGGTCTGTACAACAGACTGTACGGAGCCTCAACCGACAAACCAACCTGAATTATTCCCAACTACCTTCCCCGATCTTCCGATCCAGACGTCAATTGCGACAGAATCCCAAATTATACCCTCGTCTAGCGAGCAAGGACCCACCACGACCCAAGAATCTGGGCTTACTAGCACGGAGCGAGTTTCAACACCTCTCGCAACACCTTCGCTTTCTATTCCTAGCATTACCAACATACCTACTCCGGGAGTTATCATCATCGGGACTCAGACCATAAGTCAAGACACAGCATCGAACTTTATCTTCGGCTCTCAGACATTGGTTCCAGGCTCAGCAATAACAGTAAACGGGCAGCAAGTTTCAGCAGCTTCAGGAGGAGCAATAATCCTCAATCCGGCACCGCCAAAGCCGACGCTCTCGTCTCCAGCGGAAGCCAGCACGAAGGGTGCACCAGCAGTCGTCGTAGTAGATGGGACCAGTATCACTGGAAACACAGCCTCTGGCTTCATTATTGGGACCCAGACTCTATATCCCGGAAGTGCCATCACAGCTAGCGGCCAGGTTATAACATTGCCCTCGCCAAATTTGACTCCTGCTCCGACGCCAATCCAGACTCAAGGACTGGAGACTGTTCCTGTGATTCTCATCGGCTCCTCGACATTCACCCAGAATTCGGCGTCTGCTTTCATTATCGGAAGTCAGACGCTCTCGCCAGGCTCGGCTGTGACCATATCGGGCCAAGTCATCTCGCTTTCGCCTACCGGGAATGCAGTCATTGTCAACGGGGCCACGGCAACGCGAAATCCGACGACTTTCTCGACCGAACTTCAAGCCCCAGTCACGAGCCTAGTGGTGGCGGGACAGACGTTGACGGCTGGTGGGAAAGTTACTGTTGGCGGCGATGTATTAAGTTTAGCAGGTGGGGCGATCACTGTAATTGGGACCGTTACTGTAGGAGGTGGCGAGGCGACTGCTACGGCAACGCCAACAGGGAAGAAGAAGAGCTCTGGCATGAGACTTTCGAGCAATTCATGGGCATACATTGCGGTACAGGTCTCTTTTGTGTTCGGGATGGGAGCATTTGGGCTGTTTTAGGAAGCAAGAATGTACAAAGACTTCAATCTACATAGGGAAAATGGTTCGGGGTTAGGGTATGCATCCGCGGGCGTTTTAAACATAGACGAGGACACTACTAGTCAACTTAATACTCTGTACATACATTGAAAATTCTATACAATAATTCATAAGTCCGAAAAATAATTTCCTCTTTCGTCTTCAGCTCGCAGAAAGACTGTTGTGCTGGTTCTGTCTTCGAGCTTCAACCTGTATAATTGCTGTACTGTATCTCCCTTTATGTTATTGTTTTGAAGGTCGTGTGATGGCGAGCCTTTCCACGTCTGGGATGCCTCAGTCCGTGATTTCATTTCGAGGTATTGACCAGTCATACACCCTGGAAGTAAAAGTCTGAACTGGCTGACGGAAGTAGATGTGAGTTCTTACGCGACTGCTCCATCGTCTTTCAAATCCTTGCTGCCCTGTCGGCAGCGATAATTTCCATCAGCTCATCATACTGCTGTAAACATCCAATAGTCCGATGATGTCCCGACCCAAGTGATCTCTTGAAACCTTCACAAGCCTCCTCCCACAGAGCCTGCGACTCAACGTATCGCTTCTGATCCCTCAGAATCTTGGCCAGATTCCAAAGACTCAAAAGTGTCTCATAGTGCTCTCGGCCACGCGATTTCGTTCCTCCCTCAACAGCACGCTGCATCATTTTCTCGGCTTCTTCCAGCCTCCCTAAGTAGTGAAGCACCAACCCAAGGTTATTGACGCTCAGAAGAGTCATAGGATGGTATTTGCCAAGGATCTCTTCCGTTCCAACAAAAGAGCGACGCATCATCTTCTCTGCGGCTTCCAAATCTCCCAAGTCTTTGAACAACAATCCAAGCAGGTCAACAGTGTCCAGTGTTTCCAAGTCATTCGGTCCTAGCAATTCTTCGCGTCCTTTCAATGTTTTCTCGAGAACTTCCCTACATTCTTCGAATTTGTTGAGCTTTCTATATATCATTCCCAGCAAGTTGAGGCTCCACAAAGTATCCTGGCTTTCGAACCCGAGTATGCGTTCTTGAGTTTCCGCTGCTGCGAGCGCAAACGTTTCTGCTTCCACGAACTTCCCCCTGTCAAATAAGCTAATTGCTAGCTCACTGGTACTACGAAGCGTGTCGACATGGTCGGAGCCTAGCAGGTTTTGTCTCTGCTCAAGTATCTGCCGCCACGTCTCCTCAGCTTGCGGTAATTTTCCCTGCGCGGCGTATGCCACAGCCAGGTTACTCAGCCATCGCAGATTCTCCGTGGCCTCAAGATCCGAGCCGAAATCTGTGGCTGAGAAGTCGACTAGTCGTTTTGCAATCTTTTCATAGTCGGCGTAGCGACCACACTGGAGCAGGAATTTCCCGATGATCTCATCAGAAGAGTCCAGCTCGGTTTCGTGCCAGTGATCTAACTTGATAAGACCTCTGTCTTGGAGTACAGCGAGATTCTCGTTGTAAGTATCAATGTGAGACAGAAGGACTTGCTGGGTGGATAGGGGAATGTCGAAGGGCCCTTGCGTTTGGCTTGCTTCGAGAACGGCTCGCAGAACCGAGCTTGATCTGCGCAGGAAACGAAATCAGCACCTTGGGGCAAGAGAAACAAGGGAGGAACTCTTACACTAACGCATATCGGCGGGTCTCTTCGTCGCTACTCCTAAGTCGAATCCAATCTTTGATCAAGGGGTGGATTGAGAGGTGACAGAATTCATCGTCGGCTCGCGACCACGATTGCACTAGCGACATCTCAAGGAGATCATGTAAAATATCAACGAAGTTATCAGCATCCCATCGTCTTTCGCCGTCAAGAACCACATTATCTGGGTTCAGTCCCGACATCGTTTGGCCGTCCGGGTAATCGTCTCCAAGACAAGGATTGAGACAATCAACTGGCCAGTGGTAAAAGGAAGGCCAAGCCTGAGCCCTTTCGCTATAAGCGCTGAAGAGTTGTTCTGAAATATCTTTGCAATCGAAAAAAGCAAACAAGGTCAGCAGATCTGTTTTCTCTTTTCCGGATTCCGCTGTCTCGAGAAGCTGTTGTAACGAGAGCTCCCATGTGGTGAAGACATTAAGTGAAGTCTCCTTCTCATCCTTGCTGAGATGGCGTCGGTACTGGGATAATTGTGGCGTGTGTTTCAGTATTCTGTCTCGTCTTTTGTTATAGTGATCCATGAACTGGTCCAGACGAATCTTCTGCTTTCCGATGTATGAACCGGCCTGTGTGATCGCAAGCGGATGGTAGGCAAGCCGGCTGACAATATCTTTGGACGGGACAAAGTCTGCGGCTGCTTGCTTAAGCCGGCACTGCTTCCACAGTAAGTCTAGGGACTCGGCTTCGGAGAGGCCATCTAACTCGATCAAATTGTCCAGGTCGCTGGCAAGGTAACTGGCGGCCGTGCTTCGCGTGGTGACGATAATTGTCCCTTGCTCAGAATCTGGAAAGTAGTCATGGAGACTATCAAAGCTTTTGACATCGTCGTAGTTATCAAAAACCATCAACCAAGATCCTGGCCAATCTCTGAATGTGTCCAAGATAAACGGGATCAGGTCTCCTTTCACTGGTTGGTCAGAGCCTTTCAATCTTGCAGCTATTGTCTGAAAGCTCTTCTTGACGGACTCTTCGGAACTGGCATCGACCCAGAAGATAGCTCGCTTTCCCTTCTTCTGCTCCCGGCGACAATATTCGAGCGCAATCTGTGTCTTACCTTGACCACCAAGGCCGCGGAGAACGAATACCTGTGGTCCCGTACTGGACGGATTTCTTGTTTCTAGCCTTTGCAGAACATCCTCCCGTCCGACGAAGTAGCCTACTCGCCTATTTGGAACCTCAAAATAGTCTCTCTCGGTCATCTTTACTTGCTTTGGCAGGGGAGATGCCATCCTTTGCTCTAGAAGCTCGGTCTTGGAAGCGGGGCTCAGCATGGAAAGTACAATTAGCAGAGATACTTACTGTCAGGCGTATCGCCTGGACTCCATCAGCAATCTCTTCGACGGTAATTGCTACCCCCTCAAGACTACGCGTCAACTCGTCGATATCGTACCCAATCGAGTTTAAAAGCGAGCTGCGTGGATTTGAGTAATTGACAAGCATGTCCGTAGACAGTATAATCTTCACTTACGTATCGATCTCACCAACACACAGCAATAGATTCATCTTTTCTCTCTCAAGGTTCGCGAACAGATCCTTCACTTCTTTCTCCTTCATAACCGAAGTGAGAGCCTTTCTTGACTTTACCCACTTACTGTCAGCAGCACCTATTTTGACCTTAGTCAGAATTGCCTGGAACTCCCTGACGAAAACCTCGCAAGCAAGCAGATTTGACTCCATGGCGACAGTCTGGAGCGACCTGTTCTTTCCAATGAGATCGCAAACATCGACAAGCTATCTGCTGTCAGTTCCTGATCCCATTTGAGAGACGTCTTCGAGGCCAATAAAAAAACCAACGAAAGGCTCACCCGCTGAATTTGCACGAGCTGTCTCCTGACTTCATCTGGATTCTGATATCTCGAATAGACATCACAAGCGAAATTGATGGCTTCCCCACACTGCTTAGCAAGAGCTGTAGCCGCAGAAACAGCACCCAGGATCTCGGCCATCGTGGATCTAACTCAAGACAAAAAATTAGGCGGCAGCTTCTAGGCGGCACTGTTCGACTGCATACAACTGGCCGATCTTCGGATCGTACTCCTAACGAGGCAGATGATATCTAGCGAGCCAAGACGAAATTTGTTAATATACTTTAAAAATCATGAATCCATGAATCTCGATAGTGGCACAGTACTACATGCGTTGTCATGCTGGAGAAGCTTGAGTGAGGCTGAGGAAGCGCCATGCATCATGCATGGCCTAGACAGGGGTGGGCAAAATCCTTCCCCCTATTGGACAACCTCACCGAGTCTAGCCGCCCTATTACTGAATTGACTGCTCGACTGCCTAGATGCATCAATGATGTTTGTCATGGTCGATCGAGGACGTCTGCAGTATTGTTGACGAAGAAGGGGAAAAGTGACAAGTAAACAAGCTCGTAGCGAGTGCCAATCGCTAGCAGGCAGGTTTAGCGAAGTAATGTCGGCTCTTCAACGAGAAATTTACGGACTCGGCTCTTGAAAAGACAGTCTGGTTAACCTAAGAGCAAAAACAAAGAGTACAACACATGCTAACAAGACAACATCACAAGCCAACTAAACCAGCAGCTCTCCTCCCCTCCTCCCCACTCAGAATTGCCTCCTCGCCTACCCACCCAGCAAAGGCGCTTTCGTCCCTCTGCGGCCCAGCATCCTTCTCGAAATCCTTTGGTACCTTTCCACCATCTAGAAAGGCTTTAACCTGCTCCCTCATATAGCTCTTGTTCAACTCGGTCGTAGGCGTCGCAGCAATGTATGCGACACTTGCATCGAACTCCCCGTAGTGCTCCACCTCGACAGCATGCAACATATCGCAGTGCCACCAGACTGTATCTCCTGGATTCATCCTCGGGATGTTGACCATACACTCTGTCATCCTGAGATGAGGATGCGAAGATGGCGAAGCGTATTGTGAATCGTTCCTGAATGTCCCTGGGAACCACGGGTCCGTGATATCAAAAGTCCATTTCGAGGCATCCATAACATCTGATTCTTTGGTGGAAGTCGGAGGTTTGAAGAATGGTCGTAGGAGGATATAAGCGATTGAAGTCTTGACATCGGGATACAGAACTAAACTGCCCTCTGACTTGCCAGCCCCAGTCAAAGCAGTCCAACCTTGGAACGCGCGCAGAACACTCGAGTTGTAGCTTTGTCCAAAAATCGATTGCTTAGCATCTTTGCGCTTCTCCATATCATAACAGTCATGGCTTTCTGGGGTTCCGGCGAAAATATCAGCATACACGCCTCTATATGCTGGATCAACCCATCTGCACAGCGATCCGGCGTCGATATGTGGTCCCAGACCCGGGAAGGGGATCTTTGGTGGCCGGATGCGGACTGCGTCTGCATATGATAGCGGATCTGGGGATGTTGTTGGTAAGGTTGGTGAATCGTGCCACCAGGAGTTCAATTCGCGTTGGATACGTAGTTGATGGGGGTGAGAGCGAGCGGACAGTTGTGTTGGAGACCAGTACAAACTTAGAACAAACGGGGTTGCTACAGGCCACCCTGGAAAGTGTTAGGTATGTGGCAAAATTAATCTCATGGAAACAACTCACCAGTAACCTTTGGCTTATTGTCTTCATAATACTTCTTCACGTCCTTGTACCACTTCGTCGCCTGCTCCTCACTCACGACGCCCCTAATAACAAAACAACCTCGTTTTTGCAACTCTGCTTTCTTTTCTTCGCTCAAGTCCAGCATCTGGTCATACGACACCTCTGGGATAATGCTCGTGCCCTTCTCGCTGATCTCATCCGTCAGGGTCTCAAGCTCTTTGCATACCTTCAGCCAGCTGGCTTTGATAGCTTCCTCACCATACTGAGCTACGATGTCCTTCTTGTACTGGATCAGTTCTTCCCGAGGAGCATCTTCGCCCTTGGACGATGTATAGACGGGCCACGATGTAAATGCTTCGGAAAGAACGCCTGGCATGGTGGCAATTGCAAGAGTGAATTGACGGTTTTGATACGCGAAGAAGAGACTGAGGCTCTGTTAAAAACACAGTTACCCAAGAACAAGAATGGAATATGTAGTAACGTTCGACCCAGGTCGGGGGATGAGATCTAGTTGGGAATTAGGTACATGCGGGGAGCTGATCGATTATCCCACTTTTGCGAGGACTTCTGGGCTTGTCACTTGAGCTTGTATGGCACTCGCCACTTATGACGACTATCTCCAATTCCTTCGAGGTGACCGAATTTTGCCAGCAAAAGTGATGCTTGTGCCGACCAGCAACGGAACATTGTTAATACTGCTCTATTTACCTATCATATTAGCCGAGCCCGTCGAACCTGTAATTGCGACGACGACAACAGAAGTACAGGCACGCTGCACCAATGAACTCGTCCTTGAAGAATGACTCCTGGGTATACGATTGATTAGGCCCGACTTATTCTCATTGCAAATCGCTCGAAAGTTAGCGCTATCTACCACGAGTTGATCTGTCTCACCCGACCCGCCCGAATCTCGCACGAGATAGCTCAAAGGTGGACATGCCTCCCATGCTCGCCATGCCGGCCCCACAGGATAAGCCTCCAACCCCAGCTGACTCCGGATGTATGGCGGTTTATCTTTGTTGACTGAACATGGAAAAGAGCGATGTTTATCAAGCGCAGGGATTGCTGGGTGCCGGCCGGTAAAGAGTGCTTGTCCTACATAAGTGCTTGTCTTCGAGGCTTGATGCTTGCCGGCACTCTTGGTATCTTGGAACTATGATTTTGAGATCAATAGGGATTCATGGCACGAGAAAAGGCTAGGTGTTGTTTTCGGCTGTAGCTGAGCGACGTGGTGACATGATAGTCCCAAGAAATGATACGTGAATAGTGCAAACATAGCGTAGAATAGATTAACAAAGACATCATTAATTTCTTTCTATGAAGTACTGGCATCTGGACAATTGTCCCTCTACGAACTTCAAAAATGTACCTGTTAGTCGTACGAGAATTCGTTATGCTCTTTCAGAGGCATCTTCTTGAGCCACCTGTCAACCTCAATCCGCCTTCTTCGAGATCTCGACAGGAACCTGCGTGACAGGCTCGACACCATCAACAACCAACTCATCAAGCCCAGCCTTCCCCTTCATGATCGCCTCCAAATCGGGAACGTCGCTATGCTTCTCTCCGTCAAAGAGCTACCCGATCTTGTCAGCACACAAACTCTTATCATGTCGCAAATTTTGGAAGCATACCTCGTCAATCTCCTCCAAGGTCTTTCCTTTCGTCTCAACCCAGAAGAACAGCACAAAAGCCAGCTCAAGCACATCCCAAGCACCGTTAATCATATAAGTCTTCCATCCGATCGCTTCTAACGCGTACGGGAACGCGAAAGTCACCAGCAAGCCCACGCCGCTTACGATGAATGCGTAGACTGCCATGCCATTGGAACGAATGCTGAAGTTGAGCACTTCGGGCGGGTAGACCATTGTGAGTGGTGTCCATCCGAAGGAGTACGAGCCTTGGAAAAGGAAGATTGAGGCAACGGTGCCGTAGATGCCCGCGGTGTTGGTGGATGTGCCATAGGCTGAGTTGGAATTTAGTTTTGACTTCAGAGGGGATGAGGAGGAAGGGGATGCGTACCAGCTGTGAGACCACCAATCATGAAGATGAAGATAGTTAAAAGACCAGTCGACCATAAAGCCAGGGACTTGCGACCCAAGATGTCAAGTAGCGATGTGCCAAAGAGGCATATGACCAAGCACCAAGCGTTGAGGATGATGTTCTATCTAATGTCAGCATAATCTGCATCACCACCAGGAATGCAAAACTCACAATCTCGAGTTGTGTCGTGCTATCCGTGATTCCAGCATTCGTCAACATCGTGCCCAAATAGTAACTAATAATGTTGTTCCCGCTCAACATCGTGAAAACCGCCACACTCAAACTGAGCATCATCCTCTTCCTCGCACTGGGAGTCTTGACAGTCTGCAAAAGACTCAAAGTCTCACCCTGCTCCTTCTCCCAAGCAAGCGTATCGATAATCTCCTGATACTGCACCTGCACAATCGGATCATCCTTATTGCCATCTGCGCAGGCAAGAGCAATAGCTTCCATAGCTTCCTCGTTGCGACCTTTGTGAATGAGCCATCTTGGGGACTCAGGAATGGACGGCAAAATGACGATACAAAGGATGCTGAAGAGACCTTGCAATGCAGAAGGAAGTCTCCAAGCCCATGTGCTCTGCATCCTCGCCGTGCCATAGGTGACACCCGCTGAAATCAAACCACCAATATAATAGAAGTCGAAGAATAGACCCAGACCCCAGCCACGCCACTGGGGCTTCAGCGTCTCAGCGATGTAGACTGGGCCAGCTGTTGCGCTGCCGTTCATACCAAGTCCGATCAGGATGCGAGAAATGACGAACATGGGGACATTTTGACTCGCGGCTTGGAGGATGGCAGCGAAGATTGTGATGAGGGCGGCGATGAGCATGGCGTTTTTGCGGCCGAGATAGTCGGTTACGAGACCGAAGAACATGCCTGCTAAGCAACCGCCAAGCCAGACCGCGGAGGTGTTGAGAGCGAGTGTGGTGGTGGTGAGAGAGAAGTAGTCCGTGTATGAAGGAAGAATGTTGAGTGCGTTCCTGGTAGATGTTAGTTAGTTGCATTCTACACATGCCTAGTGTTTCCATCTTCTTCCCATCTATTCGGAGAGGAGATGTATGGTAAAGAGACGTACATCATCGAACCATCAAATCCTTGAGTCTATATTTGTATCAGCAAATGTGCTTTCATGGGATGAAAAGCTACTCACAGTAGCCATGAAAGTCGACGATATAACAATCAAGACCGACACGGCCTTGCTAGACCTAGGAACCCATTTCGTGCTAGAAGAGAACGACATTTTCGCAATGATGTCCCTTTCAAAATCCTCTTGGATTTTTAACAGCGTCAAGTGAAGCTAAGATAATTCAGTCAGGTCAGGTCAACAAAGTCAAGCGAGATATCTCAGACAAATACCACGACAAGATAGTTCACATCAAGCAAGAAAGATCTCGGCCATACTTATACTTTGCACACCTACCAACCAAGCACATCCACCAAACCACTCCAGCTCAGACATCTCAATCCAATCCCTTCCTCCAGATAAGAAATCCAATCCCGCCCCGCTTAGTCCACAACAGACTGAGTTCGCAGCAGCCAAACATGGGGGAAGCTAGGATGGCTCCGGACAAGAGTGGACCCCTCCCAGCCCTCGCTCCTCAACCGAGAAACTCAAAGGACCCTCCTTGCACCCATCAGAGACCCTGGAAAGATAAGCAATAGACTTGGTCCGTGCGATAATACTGGAGTCCATTCAAGCATCTGTCAATTAGGCTGCTAGGTAACGAACCAAGCATCAAGTAGTGGAGAGATAATCCCGTCTTCGATTACGGAACCTCGAGTTGGTCAGCACGTCCGATAAGTTTGAGGCTTGCTGTTTCGCTCCCGTCGGTTCGGCTCGATAAGGTAGATAGGTATCTGGGGCTGAGAGGTTACTATTTCATTGCAAGCCACATTGAGCTCGAGTTTCGGGCGAGATAACAAGCTCGATGTCCTGGCGATTATCTTTTTCGCAAGCCTAGATCTGGTACCCAAGTAGAGAGGTACGAATCAAAACTTTGCCGGAGTACTTTCAATATGCCGGAACCATGGAGAGAGAAGCGATTCCATTCAATGCACTTGCATTCTGTTGCAGTTACTCGCCTTGCCCCGAAGGGGTACCTATGTTAGAACGATATCTCAGCTAGTATGTTGTTCTCGAAGAGCAACAATTGATGTGTTGTCACTAGACAACAACCTTCCAATCATTTCTATTTTCATTTCTATTTTTGTAGTCTAGACACAGATTTCCACCTCTCCGGTCGCTCACTCTGGATCTACTTTCCACAAGTCATCTGATTGAAGGGATTCCTTCACAGAAAAGCTGCGCTTTGAAGACCAACACGTAAACCGATATACAAGACAAACTCCATGAATCGCTCATGAGCCCATGGCCCAAACATTCAGGTGGATCAACGGACTTATCGTGCCCTATTATCCCCATAAATTCAACACCTGCTTCTTTCCTCTGTTCCCCTTCTTCTTCCCCTTCCCACCAGCTCCCTCCCCGTCCTCACCCTCTTCCCCATGAAGCCCACCACTTCCACTACCGCCTGCAGCACTAGAACTCGAGCCCGGAGCCCACGGATTTGAAGATGTAGCAACCGCGTTCCCACCTCTCTTCACCATGCCATTTCCATATCCGAAAATCGTACTCTGGGGTTTGGCAGCAGGTGGTAAAGCTGGGAAAGCATTGGTATCCTTCCCTACGTTCCTGCTTGCGGGTCGTGATGATGGGGGTGTAGGTCGTGCAGAGCCAGGTGCTGAGTTTGATGCGGATGCGGAAGATGAAGCTGCCCATGAGACGGTCGAGATTTTGCCTGTTGACGCACTGGGTCTACTCGACGATGATGCTGATGGGAGACCAGGGAAGGGATTGATGCTTGTTGATGAGGCAGGTGAGGCTGAAGGTGATGCTGAGCCCCATGATCGGGTCTGTGATACTGAAGAACGTGATGATTGAGCGGTTGATGACTTCAGTTTCAAAACACGGCTGGTCTTGGGTTTGGGGGCGGACGACGATGAGGAGCTGGAAGTGACCGCCCAATTGAGCGGGATCGAGCTGCTGCTGCTACTACTCGCGGCAGGCAGAGATGGGTAATCTTCGTTAATAGCACGCCAGCTATTCCATGCTGTGCGAATGGAGTCGGCTTGCTTAGGATCTTCGTACAAATCTGCTACTTCGCGGACCAGAGTTCCTAGGGCGGAAGACGACGTGTCTGAAAATAGGGCGAAGAACGAGTCGATCAGAGCAGGCGCAGTGATGGCGTTCTTCTTAAACGAAGAGATTGCGCTGCGGAATTGAGAGAGCTTCGTAGCATCATTCTGAAGCATACTACTAGCTCGTTCGACAACAGCTGTATGCCTGACTGCGCGGGCGTGATCTTGAGGTGACATGGTGGTTTGTGATAGATCCGGCGCGCTGACTGGTTGAGGTGCGGTGACGACGCTGGACGAAGGTTGTGATATGGTCATTGGTACAGGAGTTCTAGTTGGGGTAGGAGCCGAAGCAGCCGTCAATTGACCTCCGAAAGTACGGCCTGTAACGGATTGAGCACTGTGAATAGCCATTTGTCGTTGAAAAGCCTGCTCGTCTCTTCGTAACGGCTGAGCGGTCGAGGCTGGTATTGCTTCCGCATTGGGATCTCTTCCTCTGCCTCTACCACGTCCTTCTCTTTGCTCTCTCTGACTTCCTCCGCCTCTTCTCTCTTGCACATACGGAGCCCTATAGTCGAACGACGAGATATCCACCACTCTCGTATCTCTCCGTACGTCCTTTGACAAAGTATTGCCATGCTCCGTCAATTGATGCGCCTTCAAATCCATCTCAGTAGCGAACACGATGAGCTTCTTCTCCAAGCAAGTTGACTCTCTACAAATCCAGTGATCCTTCGTGAAGTGCGCAAATAACGCATCGTAGTTAAGGAAGTACTGAGGGGCACCTCCGTTACTCTCACTGCAGATATGGCACTTCTCGTGACTATCTCTGCAATGAACATACAACTCATCATCTCCATAAAATCGTGTGCCACAGAAAGAACACAGAGGATGGCCTTTGAATCCGCTCTGATCCACAGCGCCCGGGTTGTCGTCTCCTTTCTTCATGTGCTTCGAAAGCTCGGCATCGGTGTAGAGATCATGCTCGTGCGTGAAGGTCTTCTTATGCCTGGAGCACAGATCGCAGATCTTCTTCTTGTGTATCACCCGGACATGGCGATGCAAGTCCGGCCAACTGATACACGACACATCACATGTCCGCTCTGGACAGTTATACTGCAGTAGAAAGATAGTGTCCTGTCGAATGTCCAGGCTCTCGTACTGAATCCCGATGTTAGGGTCCGTATCGAAGATATCCTCTTTTGTAAAGTCCTCATACTTCTTCGTCTTGTCGTCTGTAAAGATCACAAGTGGTGCCGGAGTCTGATCATAAGATTAGTCCGTGATCTATTCAGCATTATGGAAGAGCAACTCACTCGGCAATGAGCGCAATTCTTGTCCTTATACAGAGCTCGCATCCGCAATGAACAGACATGACACGTTCGGTGGTTGCACGGCGCAATACTCTCATGCTCAATATCCGACGCACAAATGAAGCACACCTCTGCCTCCGCCTCGCCCTCAGCTTTCTCCTTCTCATCCGCCCCTTCAGGCCGTTTGTACCTCGCCGCCAGCTGCTCCGCGTTCATGGGACTAGGTCTGGGATTTGCCTCTGCTGCTGAGATCGCAGGTCCCATTCTCTGTCCTTGCGTCATATTCTGGCCTCCTCGTCCGCCCCTCCTGCCGTTTGCATTCTGGTTCTGGGATTGAGTCTGTTGCCCGTTCTCTCCTCCATTGCCATTTGTGTTTCCTCCTCGCCCTCTCCCCCTTCCTCTACCTTGGCCCCTCCCTCTTCCACCTCTCGAGCCATCACCCCTCGGTCTCGAAGGTAATTCAGCTGTCCCAGCGCCGCCAGTATTAGCTCCCCCTCCATTTGTTGATCCAGGACCAGCTTCCATTGTGGCAAATTGTCTTTCAAGTAGGCTCCGTTCTGTGATTTCTCTGTTTGCTGGAGTCTTCTGTAAGACTGCAATGTCTGGGGTCCTCGAATGTAGGTGGGACTTTGCTGGGAAGTGGTGAATTCGAGAGAGAGGCTGTTTGCTTGAAGTGATGTCGATTTCTCTATGGCCACCATCAATTTTACAAAGGCCGAACCCTCCAAGCGACCCCGCAGTGACTCCTGCCCGGATTTGTCAGCCTCGTGGGCGAGGCTGAGTTGTTTCTTGGAAGACAATAGTCACAAAGAGTCACTATGATAAATCTTTGAAAACGCAAAAATAAGTGTTCGAGGAGTGATGAATGTTCAGTGTCTATTATTTACGTTCTAGACTGAATGCTTCTTTGTTTTGGGGCCTTAGCGCAGCTTCGTATGTTAGACAGTGTGTACCTGAATCTCATACACAACGTCAAGTGAACTATGACTTTTGAAGCCTGGCTCTACTTAGAGACCAAAGATCTTTAGAGTAAGGTTCAAGTGAAGAGAAGATTCGATTCTCCGAACAATCACATCGAAACATGCGTATCAGAAAGCAGATCAACTTCCAAGGACATAGCGCAGATATGCTTCATTTAGATGCATTTTCCAAAAGACCATGCTATGTAAAGTAGGTACAGACAAGGACATGCAATCGTTGGGTTCGTGACCTTATTCCGTGGAATACTCCTATCGTCCCAGGTAACAGATCCTCCCAAGCCCATGCAGAGATCGAAGCCTGTTCATTCATTGTATGTAACGCTGAAGCAGATCCAGCCATACCGCGCAACACCATGTCAGTCCTGTCGTATCGTATCGTATCGTAACGCCTTTCCATCCGTCCGCAAGATCCCCAGCCGCACTTTTTGCCCCTCCAGATACTCCTGTTCTTGACCATGCCATAATCATTCTTCAACATCGTAGAGTTGCTTGCTAAGGATCTTGTTCATAGTGAACATATGCACTTTATCAACCTTGAAAACCGACTGCAGCCTATCGTCACAGCGGATCTGTCGCTTGTCGGCGGGGTCTTGGAGATCTCTCGCCTTGATGTACTCCCATATCTTTTTGACGACTTGAGGACGAGACAGCTGTGAAGGAACGCCCGTTAGCAAAAAGGTCTCCAGCAGAGAGTTGGCGAAAACATAAAGAGAAGACATACCGTAGGCTCACCAACCAATTCTGCCAGAGGCGCGCTCAAATGGTACTGCTTATGGAAACCTCCCTTCTTCGGCTTCTCCTTGATCTCCCCATCACTTCCCAACTCCACATCACTGTCATCGACCGCCTTGACCTTGCTCGCGCTCTTCCTGGGCTTCTTGGGTGTGCGCTTCGTCTTAACCGCCTTCTTATTACCAGCGCCCCTCGTGGCTCGCGCAGAGCGGTTTTCCGCCGCCTGTAACATAGCCGCTAGCTTCGCATCATCCACCGCGCCCTTCTCCTTCTTGACCTTCTTCTTGGGCGGGGCAGCATCTTCATCGGAGTCGGACGGAGAGGATTTGATATCTGCGGATGCGGAGGCGTCGCGCGAACTGCTGGGTGGTGTTGATTCTTGTTTGACCTCGTTGGTGCCGTTACCGTTTGTGGCTGCGTTGGCTTCAGCGGCGCGGAGTGAAGCGTTGAAGATTTCGAAGCGCTCGAGGATGAGCTCAGAGACTGGAACCTAGATAGAACACCATATCAGCTCTGTCTTTCTCTTCTACGAATTGCACAGCAGATCTCTACACAAGCCTAAGCGTACCTTCTTGTCTGATATGTCCTGATCTAAAGCTGCCTGCAATTGCTTCCGAATCTGCTTGGCGGATATGGTCTCGATGTTGCTCTTTCTGAGAATGCCATCTATGATGGCAGTGTACTGCGCGGTTTCGGCGGGAAGTACTATGCTGTCTTAGCTATTGCATGATTGAGGTAGGCATGCGCCGAAAGCTAAAGTGGAGGATCTTACAAGACATCTTGCCTGTTTCAAAGTATGTACACTCTTGCCTCTGAAAGTGACCAAGGTTGATAACTAGACGAAGCTGAGGTAGGAAGGTAGGCAGATTCTCTTGAGAGCGACTGGAAGTCAGGTAGAGACCTGGCTCCTGGTATTGCAGTATGTCTCAGGCCACAGGTTACCAGAGGACAAAGACTATTCCAGGATTTGGTTCGCAGCGCAGCCCGGCAGAAGAAATACTGTTGGCAAGCAGATCTCCTGGCCAAAAAATGAAGCGTTGAAGTGAATGCTCTCAAGGTGGTTCCCACCAACAAGCTATCCCTTCAGAGGCTGGGGAGGGGTCGACCGCCAGTTTCGCAAAGCAATTCAGCTTTCTTTCGTGGAAAGGTAGTGAGACAAAAGCACAAATGGGCAGCGGCAGGGACGTTGTTCGCAAGGCTTTAATGCGATTATGGTGGCTCAATTGGTGATGTGCGCTGCCGTGGTCTTGTCAAAGGTGAAGGTGAAGTGAAGGTGGAGGAGCCATGCGCCACGACTTGGACTAGCTGTATTGACCCTGGTGAATTTGTTCTGGTGAAAGGGTTTCAACAGCACTATATTTCGCTCTGAGCATACAGAAGGAGTTTTAGAAGCCAATATTCATCATAAGAAAAGAATGCTGTGCTCACACGGGGATTTATGGGAGGGTAAGCTCGTTGTGCTGTTCTCAGCTCATGATGTGTCTAGAATTAGTTTAGCCGCATTGCCAAAAAATCTAGACCTGGCGAGTAGTTGACGAATAAAGCCAGCTTCACAAGAGGTTCAGCCTCACTCAAACACGATCATAATGCAAGTTTCAAATCATGAAACTGCTGAATTCGCTGTAGCAAGGAATGGCAGAAATCGGAAACTACAGCTAGACAATCGCTATGGTCCATCAGGACCAACTACTTATACAAAAGTCGTTCTCTTCTCCAACCACTTTTCGATGTCCGCTATGAATACCCAAAAAGCTTAAAGGCCAGCAGGCAGATAGTACTCCCTGAAACGATCTGTCTCATCCCACTCCACTTGATAAACCAATTCCCAGCAGACGATCAAGAGATTTGGGAAACGTCTCGTCCAAAAGCTCAGATATCCATCAGGCAATGGACCAACATCTTTCTTCAACTTGTCACTCATATCTTCGTAGTGATTTTTCTTATTTCTTAGGGCACGCAACAGATCCAGAAGTCTGGTACCTGTGTACTTTCTTTGCTTTCCCATTGACTCCACGAACTCCTTGCCCAGGTGCTTGAGGAAATCTTGGCGACAGACATAAGGAGCCTGCTTCTCCAATTCAGCGAGGGCGAAGGATGGCGGATCTCGCGGCTCTTTCTCGAAGTGGTCAGAGACGTCGCAGAGAAAGTTGAGACGCTTTTTTGGAGGCCAAAAGAATGGATGTGCCATAACTTGACGTGCTTGAGGTCGTTGTTTGGGATCCGCTTTGAGCATAGAGCCAATGAGATCTTTTGCTTCATACGCATAGTCTCCGAGAACTTCAAGGGGAGCGAGGTTGTACTGCCCTTTCCGAATATTGACTTCACGCATAAACTTATCGCCACAGTCGAATGGATGAGAGCCCTTAGTCAGAACGTAGAAAAAGACCAGACCCAGGGAGAAGATGTCGATGGCACGAGTAGCTCGTCGGTTGGGAAGCAAGTCTGGATTGAGAATGATGGATCCGGAGTTTCCATCAGTACTAGCATCGACCATAGCTTGATGAGCACGGCCATCCTTCGCATCGTCGTCCAGGAGAAGCTCTGGGGCACGCCAGCCCGAGGTACCCGCGGCGTGCGCCGTAGTTGCACGGAACGAGGATTGTTCGCCTTCTAACTTTTTGCAAAGACCGAAATCCGAAACAAGAAGTCTGGGTTTGCCATCCTTGCCCATCGCGACAAGAATATTTTGAGGTTTCAAGTCTCGATGGACGATTCGGAGCTTGTGCAGATGTTGAAGTCCATTGGTGATCTGGTAGAGAACGTTGGGCAAGTCTCTTTCACCAGCTTGTGCCAAATCACGGTTCTTTTGAGGCTTGTCAATAACATCGGCAAGAGATGCCGGGCACAATTCCAGAGCAATGTAAAGAAACTCTCCTGCGCTTTGCTGGGCGTAGTAACGAATGACTGAGATAATATTAGCAGGGAATCAATTGTGTACGAAGAGAGCTTACCATTCGGATGATCATCACTTTCCCTCAAAAGCTTAGTTTCTTGAGATGCAATGTCGAAGAACTGAATAAGCATCCGCTTCACAGCAACATCACGTCCATCAAAATTGCCCTGAAACACTAATGTTCCGTTGCTGCCAGTTCCGATGAGTTTATCTGTGTTGACCTCAAGAGCACCGATTCGGATAATGGGGCCTGAAACTTCTTGAGGGTCACTGGGAATAGTACGGATATCGGGCTCGAGTTGAGGTTGTTGGCCAAGCTTCTGAGCATTTCGAACGGCATCTTCAACAGTAGGCAGGGGTTTCGGCGATGCGATACCGTCATCTGATGCACCTTGAGAACTCGCTCGTCCTTTCTTGTGCTTGACACCACCACGGCGACCTCGATGTGCCTTTTTGGTCTTCTCTTTCTCAGGACTACCTGGTGGCTTTTGATCTGCAGGAATTTCAAGATTCGTGATTGGTGGTTGCTTGTCTGCTGGCTCATTGGAAGCGACCGTTTCTTTTATTTCGACCGATTGAACGTCCACTGGCCCGTCCAGTGATGGCACGTCCAGAACTTCTCCCTCGGGTACAACTGGAAGACGGTCATCAAGCTTGGAGTCCTTCAAGACAACAGGCTCTACTTTCTGACCGGCTTTCTGACCCCATTTGCTTATGTTACCGATTTGGGTGCGAACTTCTCTTTGCTTACTCATGATCAAGAGCGCTATCCCAATGATAAGTATGGGATTGTGGATGAAGTCCCACAAGGAATTCAAGGCTTGGCGAGGCAGTTGGCGTAGATATTGATAGATTGTCTGATCATTGCCCACGGCTGGAGTATTTGCGGCTGGTACCCATAGATCACTGCTATTTTCTTCCGGAGAACCGCCTATGGCAAGCGGGCTGAATGGCTCATTGACTTCGATCGAGTGTAGCCCAACAAGAGCCTCGGAAAGTCGTGCGTCGTCCATGAAATCCCACTGTGGGTGATGGTCCAACCAACTCTGCTGATTGCATTGTGCTGGCCGGATACCTCGAACAGCTAGAGGATATGTCTTGCCCGACATGGCAAACCAACTTCCGTCCTCGGTATGATTGAGGAAGATGCTGCTAGCTCTCTCATTGAGCATAGCTACATCTTCATTGCTTGGTGGCAGCGGTTGCGACAACACAATCAAATTAGGATCGTGTTTCTCGACACCCCAAGGTCTAGCCACGTCAAACACTCGCGCCACTGGAGTAGGAAACTTGTGATTGAACATTCGTCCAGGTTCATTGGGGTCTTTCCCATCATAATCGAATCCGAATATTCCACCATCGTGTCCGGTGTAGATGTACTTGTTATCGAGAGATTTGCGATGCTGGCGCTGGAGATCTTGATCGAAATTATTAGGACCCCATTCCGAAAATCTCAGCGTAGCTACGTGTCGATTGGTCTTTGTATTGACAATATTGACTTCGTATTCCGTTCTGCCCAACGTCAATGTAGCTACCTTCGGACACTCTTCTTCAGAATCCACTGGCCCTTCTGAAGCTTTGCAGTTTTGATTTGCAATGTTACCTTGCAAGCCAAAATAGCTTATTACGTCTCCAGTGTTTGCATCGACGGTGACCATGCTCGTCTTCTTCGCACCGGTATACATGACATTCATGGTTTCGTCGGAATATGGCGTTTCCATAACCAGCCACTTAATGGTAAGGCCGGTATCGATCAGCCCTCGACCCGGCCCGTTAGGAACGTATATGAATAAATTCCCATCCCGACTCGGCTCGACTATCCACAGGTACTCGTCAACTGACAATGGACTGTAGTCTGGGTCGACCGTTGACCTGCGTTGTCGATTATACTCGGTTTTCACCATTGGCATCTCCGCGGAAAGCTGCCACTTCTCTCGGCCAGTCTTCCTCTCCCTGGCGTGTAACTTCCCATCGACGGTCGCCAGAAGCACAAAGTCTTCTACTTCCCAATCCTCAAGACTCCGCGCAATGTGCGGCGAGCCAAGCCCAACCGTGGTATGGCTGGGCCGTCTTGTAGGAGGTGCTGCAACGGCGGATTGTGCCGGAGCCAAAGTTGCGATGGCGCTCGCATCGTTATCGTTATCGTTGAATTGTTTGCCCTTGACGTGGGCTGCTGTATTCTTGCGTCTTCCATAGCTGGCAGGTGTCTCGATGGAATGAGGTATCTTTGTCACCTCTACCTTATTGTTGCCTTCATGGGGTGACTCGTTTCGCTGAACCGCTGGTCGCTGCTGCTGCTGAGCGTCGACAAGCCATGGTAAAAAGAGGATGGCTGCAGCTAGTAGTATGAAGTTATTGACGTGACCATCTCGAGGAGGCCGCCGTCGCGGCATTGTGGACCTTCAACGTTGCAGATGAGAGGAAAGACAGAACAAAGTCTGTCTGAAAGCGATTGAAAGTTGATTGAGCACCTCGGAAACTGGAGTGAATGATGGGCTGCTCGTCGTCGTATTTATCGAGGAAGAAGAGGAAGGATAGAAACCCTTCGGAGGGTGAAGAAGAGGATGTTGGATAGATATTAATAAATGCTGTTGGACGTGCTGCCCTGTGTTGTGGTGCGAGGTCGTGTTTCAGGAGAGTCGATGGAGGTTCGGCAGGCTTCGACGCACGTAACTTTAGCTCCGGGAAGCAAGGAGGGAAGCGGGGCGGGGGGCCAGCAAGACCAGGCCAGGGCAGGCAGGCAGGGCAAGACTCTCGTTTCGGACCTCGATGCCAAAGGCAAAAATAAAAAGGCTGAGCGAGATGAGGCCAGGCGAGACCAGGTGAGCAGGGCAGGGCAGGTTACTACAACGGAAGATCGCTCTCCTGAAAAGGCCACAGGACGGAAGTATCCAACAAATTAATTGCAACAAATGTGAAGGGGGGCGATCGATCAGAAGGTGAGCGCGTGGGCGTTGGTGTGCTATTTGAGAGAATGGCCAACTCTTGCTCCGTCAGCTTATTGCTTCTGTTGTGTGGGATTTGATTCTGTTATCACGCTATATTTGTGCCACCTAACTTCCTGATTCGTCTTGTATTACACTTTTCGCGGTTGGATCTGCGAGTTGTCGGTTTCGTTCCCACTGATCCTCTGATTGTGCTGTAAGGGGGCTATGCGTTTTCGGAAACATGTGAATCACTCATCCCAGGAATGTGGAAAATTTATAAATGTCATGGAGGAACGGCCCTAGGACCACACTCGAGTACAGCACAGAGCACAGGAAACGATGCTGCACCTCGGCATTTCATCTGTATTCCGATGGCACAGTGTCGTGTGAGCACGGGGTGAAAGAAGTTTGGTCCCCGAGATCTTTGTACAACAGTGGCATGTATGGAGACATGGGTATGATTGGATCGATCGAATTTGCAAGACGATTTTCGTGAAAATGCAGTCGTGCGAAGTCCCTGGTGCTGATCTGGCTACCTTGTGCCGCTATGAAACAATGTTCAAATGTTTGCCTGCTGGAAAACGCCCTTGCTGGAAGATTTCGAAGTCATTCCATTCATTATTGAGGCTGCAATATGATCTATGGTATGGTACAACGCTCCTAACTTTTGCCCATTCATAATACAGAGAACGCCTGCCCTAATTGTTCATCAAATCATCTCTCGCGTCTCCGTGGTGCACTACGGATAATATTGTCCACTCTCAACAGGAGCTATTACCGTCAACACTTTCTTCTAATATAGTCAGAGGGGGAACTTACCTCAGCGGCTTCCGATGCAGATGAAACAACAGCCTTCTTGAGCTTGTAACTTTCAATTACACCAAGTTCACGCATGTCTGTAATCCCACCCCCTGGAGTAAGGAGATCCAGTCCATACGTAGTCATGCCATCGTAAATAGCAGTTCTGAGCTTCGCAACAAGATCGCTGGAGTCATAACCTGCATTGTCGGCGAGAATGGTAGGTAACTGACGAAGAGCAATAGCGAAAGCCCCAACGGCAATTTGCTTCTTCCCGTCAACCTTCAAGGCGGCTCCCTCGACAGCCTTTGCCATCAACATCTCGGCGCAGCCACCTCCAAGTGTGGTTCTTGGCTCCTTGACAGTTTGTGACAGAACTGCAAGAGCATCATGAAGAGATCGTTCAGCCTCATCCAGGAGTTGCTCGGTTGCTCCACGAAGAACAATAGTGCAAGCCTGACCTGCTGCCACACCAGAAAACTTGATGAGGGTATCCTCACCAATGATCACTTCCTCGATGAGATCGCAGTGTCCAAGTTTTACTTGTTCCGGGTGATCGAACGTAGATGTGATATCTCCACCTGTGACCAAAGCAAGTCTTTCTATTCCGTCGAAGTCCGCATGCTCGATAGACATGATTCCAGCATCCGAGAAAAGCTGCTCGGGCCAGTTGTAAATAAGTTGTCTGTTGATGAAGCAGTTGATCCCGTGCGCCTTAATCTTCTCAACCTTTGCCTTCATCTTGTCCTTCTCCGCCTTCTCTAGCTCTGCAAGCTTTCCTGTCGAAGTGACCTTGACCCGAGCGCCAAAGATCTTGATCTTGTCGGTGTCCATAGCAGTGTTTGCGATCAGAATCTTGGCCTTCTCTAACCGTTTCGGCTGGTTGACACCGATCTTCTTGTCCAGAATGAAGCCCTCGTCGAGATATGAATCCATCAGCTTTCCACCGGCCTTCTTGATGATCTGGATATGGCTGAGATCCGAAGATCCCTTCATCCGCAGCACAGCATCACACGCCAGCTCTGCAAAATGGTTCCGATCTTGCGACAAGACTTTTGAGCTTAGGGTTGTCCTCGCGATAGCTAGTAAATCCTTCTTGAATGCCTCCTGGTTGTTGCTGTGGTCCACCGCAGATTTTTCCAAAGCTGCCAAAGCCGCATGGCTTGCTATTCTGTATCCTTCGATAATTGTCTGGGGATGGATCTTTTTGTCGACTAATTTCTCTGCCTCTCTTAATAGCTCTGCAGCCAAAACTGTGACTGATGTGGTTCCATCTCCAACTTCATCATCCTGGACTTTTGAGATATTGACAAGCACTTTGGCGGCAGCATTATCGAGTGCTATGGATTTGAAGATTGTAGCACCGTCATTAGTAACCATAATCTCCCCTGTAGAAGCGCTCTGGAGGATCTTGTCCATTCCCTGCAAATCCATTTAGCAGTGAACCTAGGCATCAGCAGCTTGGGAGAAATACCTTTGGACCTAAAGTCGACTTCACCAAATCTCCAACAGCGATAGCGCCGACTACACGCAAGACGTTAGTATGAATCTGGCACAGCTAGCTCACGACACATATGAAAGCCTCAGATTTGTTTTGTTTTGACATCTGCAAGCTTCAAGAGAGCTGCAAAGGCGCAGAAGGACGAGAGCTTGCTGAAGCTCTATTGACATGGGAAAATCTGGCTTACCAAAAGCCGAAAGACGAGCATTCTCTCCCTTCTCCTCAGTAGTTCCATCGTCGAAGATCTGGGTAGGATTGAAGGACGCCATGATTGTATGGGTGTTGTGTTGATATTGTGAGGTTGGCTCGGTATTGAGGCAGCTTCAGGCGCGTCTGAACGGTCCCCCAAATTTTCGTGACAGACTCTCGGTTAATGCTAGCCCACCACACCACGACAGGGCTGCGGCCGACGATACCTGGATCTCGATTTTTCTTGAAGACTGGCGCAGTTGACTCGACGAACGACCGACTCACTCACTGATTCCCTGAGAAGTCCCTTGCCTGATCCAGGACATTAAAAGCGATATCACGTCGAGCAGTTCTGCGAAAACACTAGCTTGACCCGCCGCCGCGATCCCACACAAAAAAAAGCCCGCCGACGAGGGGTAAAAATCCACACCCTACGAAAACCAGTCACAAAACAAGTACAAACAACGAGAGAGGAGGTCACATAAACCGCAATCATGGCGCCGAGCTTTGATCACCTACCAGATCCCGAGGAGGAGGATTACGATGAGGATGAGGAACTTGACTTTTCAGATCTACGTGAGAGATTTGAGGTACAATTGGAGCAAGGATTGGACGCATTTGTGGTTGTCGATGGACTGCCAGAGGTTACGGAGGAGACAAAGCCAAAGCTGATCAAGTTCTTGAGGAGGAAGTTGGAGCCAGTGGGAAAAATAAAGGAGGAGTCGATTCACATGCCACTCGATTCGTTCGGAAAGTCAGAGAAGTAGGCCACGACTTGTGCCACATGTTCATTTGAGGATGCTAATAATATCTAGATTTGCATTCGTTGAGTATTCTTCCCCCGCCGAAGCCCTTGCTGCATGCAAGCAGCTGGACGGTGTTCCCCTCGACAAGAAGCACATCCTCCGAGTCAACAAATTGACGGATATTGAGCGTTTTGGCCGCGAAGGACGTATCGATGAGAACTATTCCCCACCGAAAATCGAAGAATTCCAGGAGAAGGAGCACTTGCGATCATGGTTAGCAGACCCAAGTGGTCGTGGACGGGATCAATTTGTGATGTACAAGGATGATAGAGTTCAGGTCTTCTGGAACAACGAGAAGGATGCGCCAGAGAGCATTGTGGACCGACAGCACTGGACGGAATCATTCGTACAATGGTCTCCACTTGGCACATACCTGACATCCATGCATCAGCAAGGTGTTCAACTTTGGGGTGGCCCATCGTGGATCCGACAAAAGCGATTCCCTCATCCATTTGTCAACTTGGTAGATTTCTCGCCCAACGAGAAGTACATCACAACCTGGTCAAATCGTCCCATCGTTATCGGAGAAGAAGGTCACCCTGCGCTCTCAGTAGACGATGATGGAAAGAACTATGTCATCTGGGATATTGAGACCGGCAAGCCACTTCGTTCATTCGCAAACCTCGACCTCCCAAGCAACTCCGTTGATGAGGCTGGTCAACCAGTAAAGCGAAAGGTTGTCTGGCCAGCATTTAAGTGGTCTGCTGATGACAAGTATGTTGCGCGATTGACACAAGGTGCTTCGATTTCCGTCTATGAACTACCCCGCATGGGTCTTCTTGACAAGACATCGATCAAGATCGATGGCGTTATGGAGTTCGACTGGGCACCTGCCACACCCAGACGAGAAGGCGTCAAGACCTATGAGCAACTTTTCTGCTTCTGGACCCCCGAAATCGGCAGCAACCCAGCCAAGGTCGGTTTGATGAGCATTCCTTCCAAGGAAATTGTCAGAACTCTCAACCTCTTCAGCGTCACTGATGCGAAGCTCCACTGGCAATCAAATGCCGATTATCTCTGTGTCAAGGTCGACAGACACTCGAAGTCAAAGAAGTCCTTGGCAACCAGTTTGGAGATTTTCCGTGTCCGTGAGAAGGGAGTACCTGTCGAAGTCGTTGATGGCATCAAGGATACTGTTATCAACTTTGCTTGGGAGCCAAAGGGAGATCGATTCGTCATCATCACCACAGCCGAAGTTGTCGCACCCTCAGCTGTTCCTCCAAAGACTTCAGTTGCATTTTACTGCCCAGAAAAGGTCAAGGGTGCAGGTGTTGGTAACTTCAAGCACATCCGAACCTACGACAAGAAGAACAGCAATGCCATCTACTGGTCGCCAAAGGGTCGCTTCGTTATCGTTGCAACTGTTCACTCGCAACAGAGCTTCGATATGGAGTTTTTCGACATGGACTTCGAAGGCGAGAAGCCAGAAAGCGATAAGGATCTCACTGCCAATCTGCAGCTCATGAACACTGCTGATCACTATGGTGTTACCGATATTGATTGGGACCCGACTGGCCGATTCGTCGCTACGAGTGCATCGATCTGGAAGCACGCTGTAGGTTTTCTTCGCTTCCTTTATCCCGTACCTAGCTAACACGTAAACAGATGGAGAACGGTTACCACCTCTACGACTTCAAGGGCGAGCAACTCCGCGAAGAGCCAGTCGAGAAGTTTAAGCAATGGCTCTGGCGCCCACGCCCAGCAAGCCTCCTCACCAAGGAAGAGCAGAAGCAGATCCGCAAGAATCTCCGCGAGTACAGCAAAGTCTTCGACGAGGAGGACAAGGATCGCTTCGCCTCAGCCGATCTCGCAGTCGTCGAGCACAGACGCAGACTTCTCAACGAATGGTTGGCATGGAGAGAACAGATCACCCAGGAAGTCGCAGAGGAGAGAGAAGCCCGCGGCCTTCCACTCGACCCAATCGAAGGTCTCATCCAGAAGACCGACGAGAGCGAGGACCAGGTTATCGAGGAGATTGTCGAGGAGATCGTGGAGGAGACCGAGGAGATCATGCCATAAGGATCGACTGGGCCGTTATTACTGTAGTTTTCCCGTTTCATTGCAATGTTCACAGGAGTTTTTCTGCTGCTTGCTTGCATATCTGCCCGCCTATTTGCGTGGGTTTCCTACACTTTGGGCTACGCGACGCAACGCAGGGTTTGGGATGCATGCATGTCAATGAAATAGGGATGCGAGCTATGAAATGAGCGGATGACATGATGGCATAGATCATTATAAAAGCATAGCAAAGCAGAAATAAAAAAAATTACGAACGATGCCTTGTCTCCATCCTCGGCTGTGCTGTGCTAACAGAAAGCCCACATATTGATATCAGTAGATGCAGTCACTTCCGTCCTGTAGTCGCTCATGACAAGCCTCTTCATTTGAAAAGGGATCTATCAGCACAACGCTGCCATCCAAGAGCACACAATCCTAGGCATCCACAACGGATCTCTCCTTGCCAATCACGTGGTCCCACCAAAATCCACTCAAACCCAATCTCACATCTCCAAGCTCGCGCATTCTCGCTCAATCCTCCACGCCCCATCTTCACACAATCAAATATACTCATCCCCTTATTTTCTTGGCTTATATCCACCCAGAGGAACAGTCAATATGCCGCCTTTAGCTACCATCGGTATTCTTTCTATCGGGGAAATGGGGATGGGGATTGCAAAGTTGCTCATTGCGCATAATTATCGCGTAGTCACGAATTTGGAGGGTCGAAGGTGGGGTCTCGGGAGTTTTTCATTCCACTCAAAATCTTGCTTCTTGGTTTTGTGCTTTTGAATTGTTTGTTTCTGTCTTCTGAATGTCATTGTGGATATTATCCTCTTGCTTTTCTTCCATTCTGATCTCATGGCATTGAAAGGTATGCCATGTATGCCTCGGTATCTACAAAAACCTGAGCGCAGTCGTCTCTTAGTTCAAAGTCTACTGTACACTGTCCCAATTCAAGTCAACTGTTTATTCGCTTTGCTCTTCACTGCCTGACCCTCGGTTCGACAGTCGCGGGCCTGCGTTGTATCCGTAAGGCGTCTTCTGAGCTGATTGTTTCTAGTGCAGATACACAAGCTCGGGTCAAAGCAGCCTCGATCGACAGTCTTCCCAGTGATACTTCTCTAGTCACAGAGGCAGACTATATCTTCTCGATAGTTCCACCCCGGGATGCTGTCGCTACGGCAAAGAGGATTACAAATGCTTTCACTTCGCTCTCTCCACCCAAATCTTCGCCCCTCTACTACTTAGACCTTAATGCCATCTCCCCAAATACCGCACGTTCGATAGCAGCAATGATCGCAAACGAGACGCCTGCAATCAAGTTCCTTGACGGCGGCATCATCGGCGGTGCTCCGTCCCGCAAGGACGCCTCAGATCAACCTACCACGACATCCTCCACTCCACCCACATCTCACACATGGAACAGACCCTCCATCCCTGTCTCAGGACCGGATGCTCTCTCCCAAGCCCCGATATCAGGCCCGACTCTTGAAGCTCTTTTGAATGTTAAACACATATCTTCCGAGATAGGACCTGCATCCGGCCTGAAGATGTGTTTCGCTACTACCACAAAAGGCTTCACAGCCCTCTGCATCCAGGCTTTCACAACAGCTTCTCGCCTCGGCGTCCTCGATGAACTCAAAACCGAGATGTCAGAGCGTATACCGGGTCTGTACAAAGCCAGTGGTGGGGTTGTCAACATGGCACCAAAAGCGTACAGATGGGTGGAGGAGATGAAGGAAATTGGCCGGACGCATGGTGTTGATGGAGGGTTTGATTATGAGGGCAGAGACGGTGATAAGGGGATCTTTGATTCTATCGCAGAGGTATACAGAGTTGTTTCTGATGAGACAGTTCTCGGTGAGGAGAAGACAGAGAGAAGAAAGAGAGGACGGACCGTGGATGATGTCGCTCTTGCTGTGGGGGATGGGTTGGCTGCTAAGCGGAAGAAGGCTGACTAGAAGTCTATGAAACGAGGAAGCCAGACTCATATTGATCATTTTCATGCAAAGAGATTCAGCTCATTGCTATCAAGCCTCAAAGTTGATCCGGTGAAGGCAGAGCAAGGTACTCTGCAAGCTTGCAATTCTAGCTTGTTTGTGCTTTGTCCGACCTTTCGCCCTGGCGTCCGCAGTAGTGAACAAGGTTTCTCGCCCCTGGTCCCTTAGACTTGTCCAAAAGACCGACAAAGTGGTAAGGCTGAGAAAGGCGGTCCTGCGTCCTTACCACCTACTATTTCGGACTAGCGCCACTCTGCAGACCACCTTCGCTTGCCACTGACTCTTCTCATCACAACCACAGCTCTTCCACTCTCACTCTTTGGTTGAAGAATCTCAGCAATTCCAGCGTATCAGACTCTTTCAGGGCTCTACTCAGTCGCCACAGCATATCGCATGACTTCTATCAGCACAGTGTTCTACTTGATTGTCATTTTCAGATATTAGATCTGCGCAAGTTGCAATGTCGCAAGCTTCGTTCAAGCAGTCAATAATGGGTAACGGTATCTCTTCATAAGATAGCGCTAAATTACTTATGCCTTCTTCCAGATATGAACGATCCAGCTACTCTGAGCTTTTACAGAGATTTGATTGTGTTTCAACATGACCTTTCTAGGCCCGAGATACTCTTTTCGAACCCTTCGAATGTGGAGCAGAGAACAATCCAAGCTCTAGCGCACAGTTTGAACTTAGTGTTCGAATACACGTTACAGTCGCAAAGTGCCAGGGTGGTGAGACAGCCTTCCAAGACCGCCTCCCCATGGATTGGTTTCAACACAAACCATGAGCTTCCTCCAGTCGATTATGATTCCTCTGGAGTCGAACTCTCCGCGACTATCGATGGGATGTGGGATATATCGAAATTTCCTTGTGATTCAACATTATGGGATTCAACAGCAGACTCTACGGATTTGACATTCCCTTCGTCCACGTTTCCAAGTGCAGCATCCTTGAATGATTTAGAACGGCACGTTTTGGCAGCCGTACAGCCCGAAACATACTCTCTGGGCGAAAGCCAGACCTCAAATAGTCAGTCGTTACGAACGAGTTTTGGTAATGCAACTGCAGATGTCAATGCTCAGATGTCAGATTACAACTTTAGAGATTCAACAATTGGGACAGCATCTGCCCCGCCATACCGCGGTGTATCTGGCCCAAGAAGTCCCGGGTCTAGTCAGGCAGATATGACTCTAGACCTAGTTCATGAGCTAAATAGTGCACAGCTCATCTCTAATGTCAATGCCGCCGAGACCAGGGAATTTCCAGGACCCTCAACTTCGTCTGGTACTTGCGACGATGGTCCTGATTCCAGGTTGCAGCAGACGAGGCTCAGACCAGGATCTATGAGTAGCGACCGTAGCAACCATAGTCATCGAAGCTACAGTGGTGTGAAAAGATTTTTTCACAGAAGGAGCAGTGTGAAGAGCCAAGCAAGCTCGGGTTATAATGAAATCATCTTCGACTCTAGCTCTGCATGTTCAAGAAACAGCTTATCTTCAGCAGTATCTCAAGCCTCTGTATCTTCTGGTCGTCGCACCCCTCTTTCCGAAGTTGCTCGTGTTGGCATGAATATCATGCGAAAAGTTGGAGCTTGCTGGAGATGCAAGATCTTAAGGAAGACTGTCAGTATCTGTGCGCCAATACTTCTCAATCCAGAAGCTGATAGACAATAGTGTGATCCAAAATCACCATGTGCCATGTGTCCCAAGAAAATTAGCCTTGTTGGATGGGTGGCCGTCGGGTGTCAACGAGGCAATATCAAATGCACGACTTTCTTATGCCCAGCAGCGAAAGTACTTGAAAAACTTGAAAGTATATCATCTGAGCTATGGCGCTACCAAGGCCTCGATCATCTTTCAGGAGAGAGTCTTGGCATCAATGTCTTTCACCGTGAGTGGGCTCTACGTCGGAGACAAGACCTAGCTATGCTTTAACAGCCAGGGTACGATCCAATGGATGATCATCGCCTGAAAGATGCCGGGATTTGCGGTATACTTCAAGACATTTTGGCCCACTCGTCAAGTTCAGACCTACCCCCGAGTAGTAAACCTCTCAGTCAGTGTTTGATGGATATTGTATGGGAAATCCTCTTATATTGCCCAACATCCCCGCATTCTTTGTCAGATTTGATTGGATTGCGAGGAATGCTTTCGATATTGTTCGCTGCTGTGAAATATGAAGCAAAGACTCAAGCTCGTAAGCAGACGGTGAGTATTCCTGAAATACTTTGAAATGATACTCCTCATAACGCTAACTGAAACCAAGGACCAATTGATCGCACAGTCGCTTATCTGCTTCCGGAGTTGCTTAGAAGCCGTACGCGCAAAGACCGTCAATGGTCTTGGGCCACAAAGTCACAAACATTGCATGTCTGATGCCTGCATAGTTGACTGCATCGACTCAGTCAAATCTAGCCTCTCACTTTACCGCGATGAATTATCTCGCGTCATGTTCGACAAAGCAAATATGAGAAATAGGAAACCTTGGTGGCTTTCAACCTTTTATAGTTTCAACATCCAGAGTTTTGTTCGCGAGGCTTTGGCCATTCTAGAGGAAGATCTGGTGCCTATCAGACAGACCTCGAGCTCGTACCTCCGCCTCCCAGTCCGACTGTTCATTGCCAGCACGGGTTCGCATGATCCAATGCTGAAATCCGATATATCTTATGCCTGTACTACGACGGATGATGGAGACTCCGTCGACTCTCTCACCAATGAGTACAAACAGGCAAGATTGGCAGTAGGCCAGGAGAACTGGGCTCTTGATGGGATACATTCCACAGCTGAATATTTAAGAATGCTCTTTGACGATAACGGGGAAGTGATGGATTTGGGTGGGAATGAGGCCAATGAGTCTTCACCTGCCGATGGTTTCGCTTTCGAGAGTTTTGTCAACTTCTGAATGACTCAAAGCCAGTAAGTTAAATCGTGCAGCTCCAGTCTTTATAGACGCATACGTTGTCCTTGGGTAAAGGCATGTGCGCCATCCAGCCTATACCTCACCCATCATGCACTACCTTCGACCAAAACACAGAGCTCAAAACCAGGAATATGACACACAATACGAAATGAAGCAGATGACAAGCCCGGATGTCTTCTCCGAACCTGATGTATTGACAGCAAGGTCTTCAGGTTAGGACAGTCTCAACTGTACACACTTGCCAAACCTCGTCCGGGATCAACCGCTCACTATAGGTCACAAGTCATTCAGCAAGCCTGCTTTCTCGTGTTGCGCTCCATACTACTACGGGTGAACTTCGTAGATGGTTTCGGAACGATCTGACAGCCACTGTCTCGGGAGGGTTTCTTAGAGGACGTCTGGATGTGCCTAAGGGTGGGGAATGCACCATCTTCGCAACCTCCATTCTCGCAGAACTCGCAGCAGCAGGTATCGGGGAGGGCTGCAAACTCTTGTCAAAGGCACACATTAAATGTATTGATTTTGCAATATTTGCCGGGAGAGCTAGTCCATTGAAACATTCATCCTGGAAGTCTTGGACGTTTGACACAGCACGGCTTTGGTCTCTGCGTTGTGTTGGGAGAGCCGGGTTACCAGCAGCCAAAGCAACGACTTGGATGCCAGAGTTGGAGATGAATTGTATCTTGTCAGTTCCGCACAATGGGAACAGATATTCAGTAGTGAAGTTGTGGGAAGGTTGTTAGAATGTGAAGGTTTCAAAGTGCAATGCTTTGGGTGGGTAATTGTAAATAATGTAAATGGTCGGTGTTATGGGCACAAACCCGAGAAGAGGGTAGTCCGATTGATGCACAGAATTAAAGCTCTCCGGTGCTCTTGAGATGTGTTTTACTGCAGATTTTCTATATTTGCTTGTTGGAGCGCGTCGAGGAGCAAGCGGTAAATGAATGCTAAGCGAGGCTTCGGGATTTCGATCTCAATTCCAAGACCAGCCTCATGCCAGTCCGGAGTGCAGATTGTTTGCTTATTGAGTGATCCCCATTGAAAAAAGATCGTCACATGTAGTTGAGTTACATGTCAGTAATCAGCACAACGGACTAATCCGCGGACTATTACGTTGATGACTGGAACGAGACGGACAAAAGCTGGTCATGCAAACGAAACATGCTTGTTGGCACGCGAATGGGAGTGCCTCATCAGAGATCACCTGCATTTCTTGAATAGTATTCATCAAAAGCTACTCGAAATATGTAGCATTTCCCTGTCGCGGTCTCAGAATCGTGCAAACACAACTTCTCAAGCCAATCAGAAAGTCTCTGAGAAATCAAATATTCTTCTCAAGGATGCGTATAGCCTTTTGTGGCTGTTTATTCTCACAGTATCTTAGCTCCACTTCTTCTCCTTGATGTCGCTTTAGAAGTCGCAGTGCCACTCAGGTCAGCGGTATATTATCGAAAAGTCTCAGCCCTCTAAGATAGCAGATTGGCGTCAAAGATGACGTACAGCAGGGCTAACTTTGCTCCGGATGCTTCCTGCGAAAATAGGGCAGACAAGTGACTCAAGAGAGATTAGTTGTCTCGATCTCGGAAGACAGAATCACGCGCTCCTAGATTATCAGCATAGAAATGATCAAGCTAGCGTAGGTATGGATGCTTGGGGCGGGGAGAATGCGGGCTCTAAGCGAGCAGCCAGCCATCGACCGTCCCACTGGTGGAGTTAATTGGACCCGAAAACTCTTCACGCCAGGATTTTTAAATCTTTGATATATTGAAATAAGACCTCAAATTAACAAATCGGCATTTACTAGGCCTGCTGGCCCAATGGCAAGGCGCTTGACTACGAATCAAGAGATTGCAGGTTCGATCCCTGCGTAGGTCATAAGAAATTCATTCTTTTGCCATTTTCCCCCTCTGGTACTCGCCTTGGGTACCAACCTTTTAGATGGCCTACCTCTCGGGCCACTTGACTTACGATGTTAGGTGTTCGATTGGAATCTTCGATGTGATACAGGGTATGTGTTGGCATTCGCCGTTTCCGTGCAGTCCCGGTATCTTCGGCCGGCCCTCTGTCCGTACCAAATTGATCAGGGACCAGAAACTTTTTTTTTCCCACTCAGACGACTTCGTTGTGTGCTACCCCATCAAAAACAGCCTCAGTTGTGCAATAGACGAGAATAGTTTTCACACCCACAGCGTCGGCCGGAATACCGGTACTTTGCGATGATCAGTTGTGGCTGTGGCGCGGAAAGTCTGTGAGACGTTAGTGGAATAGCCCTTCTGTGCAGCGATTCGCCGTTTACAACGAGCAACACGAATGCTAAAGAATACGATCAATTTTTCGGTAACTAACAAGAACATTAAGATTAAGGTCTTGGTGTACATTTCTTGGGGCAACAGATGTTCATTGTTATGTCGGTGGTATTAGCTGATGTCAAACATGAGTCCCGGAGGACAGTAGCGCCGCAACTTCACGATGAAAGTTTTGTAAATTGCACAATGTACAGGATCATCAATTCACCAAGCATTCGATTCACCAATACCTAACTCAATGAGTGACCGGACGCGCATAATATTTCCGGCACTTCGTATTACTGCCGGCTACCCCACAGCCAAGAATAGACTTTTGCAGATCTCTACATCATCCCGAATGCACTCCTTACTTTCCCGTGATCAGCCTCGTATTTGACTTTGCAGAGAAGTACTGGGATTCAATTTCGTACTTCCGGAATATAAATTTGCGTCCCTTTGCTCTTTCCTCCGAATCATCTCAAGTTCATCACTTACCCCAGCCAACTCCAATCCCCGGTGACCCATCTTCACCACAACCACGAACAACAACTTCAACATAATTTTTGATTCTTAGGCATAGCTTCGACCACAAGACCAATTCCCAGTTCATCATGCACTTCTCAACCACCAGCAACATTCTGTCCGGCCTCGCTGTCCTCTCAACAGCATCCGCTCGAATCATTGGACTTGAAGCTCCTCGCACAATCGCCGCGGGCGAGGCGTTCACAGTCTCTCTTCTGACCGAGAACTACATCGTGGGTATACCCTTCAAAAGACAGAATTGCAATGCTAACCTCTATCCTCCATAGCAAACAGTCTACGATGTTGCCGCAGCATTCGGCATTTCTCCAGGCGCAGGCTATCCAGAAACCCTTGGGGCGGTCATTGGGTCCAGTTACATTGGTCCGGATGGGTCCGACACTCTTGATAAACTCAACTTCACGGTCTCGACCAGCAAGAGTCAGGGCGCTGGCCCGTCGACTTTGTCAGCTAGCGTTCTCAGTCTCTATGGAGTTTCGTCTGGCCCTGTTCTGTACCCTTTCAACGTTTCCGTCACTGTTGGGGATAGAACTAGTACCGAAAAAGTGAATACTACACTCTATAGACCATGAGTAGGACCCGAAGTACACGATTGGGCGGGAGAAAGGCAGCACTGCGAACAGTGGTGGGTTTCAGCTTTTCTCATTGAGCATCTGGGTAGATTATCTGGTGTCGAGTGTCGAGGGATGCGAGAATCATTTGCATAGCATCGGAGTCAATCAATAAAACGAGCGCAAGAGCTCATTGAAGCAATTTGAAGAAGCTGGCTCAGTCAGAAGATCTTCACATGTTGTCACGTGAAGACCTGATGCCCGACCTCGAAATAAGCACTCTTCGCGCACAAGCATCAATTACCGCCCGTTATGTGAAGTGTAATCTCAGTAGTCGGAACATTCTTCCGATTCTAGTATCGTCCATGACGTCAGTAATTCCACTGATTACCGCTCCTGCCATTTTTGTTTACATGTTTTCGCTTACAGTCACTGCTACCATTTCCAACCATGACCAATCACAACGTCCTGCCCGAGCTTCGTGACATTGCAGCCACTTCTGTGATTTCTACTCTTTCACAATCTGTGATATTTGATTGCACTATAGATCATAATACAACCACAACTTCACGATGCCAGCAGCTTCAGATTTTTCAAAAGCTAGTGGATGGCAGACCCAGGGCAACTACAATGTGTCACGGACGCGTTTCCCCAGTGAGTATCACAAAAGCTGGACGGGAATAGTCCTGGCACTTGACCTCGGTACTGACGTGGCTGTCAAAGCTCACCAATCTCACCCTCGATCCTGGCACAGGTCGCAACCCTCGCATGGGTGGCCAAAACTTCACTCACTGTTGCCTACTCGCCGTCAACGCATCTCTCGACATCAAGGACGGCTACATTGTCGAAGGACCGTCATCCTTCGTAAAGACTAGTGTGGAAGATCTACTTGCTGCAACAGAAGCAAATCAGTTTCCCTGTACCGCCAGGTGGGATGGTAACGCTGCAGGAGCACCACTCGTCGAGGTTCCGTATTCATGGTTGGAAGACACCTGTCCCGGCTGGCAGCTTTCAAGATCGAAGCCGGAGTCGCAGTGGATCTCACCTTTTGTTGGGTTCCTCCTACCCGCAGTAGTATTTTGTAAGTCAAGCTGTTCAATTCGAGCTTCCTCAGCCACCCTCAAATGGTTCGCGGCATTAGTTCAACTAATGCTCACTTCAGGTCTGATGATCCCACGTCGACGAAAGCTCGTGGTATGGAGCAGGTTGTTCCTCCCCGATTTATCGCAGGTTATGTCATGGGTTATCGCGCCCTTCGCCATGCTAGTGGCAGGCATCATCGTCGCCGTTGACACGATTTTATGGTTGTCGATGTGTTTCGCCTTTGGCAGTCCAAGTGAGTATTCCAAGATTGCGCACCACGTCAATGTTGCTCTTCAAAACCTTGAATCATCCATCAGCATCCAGTGTTAACAAAAAGTTGATACAAATCTCCCATCTAGTGCTTTTGAGTGGATTTTATGAAACCTACCTCGATTATATCATCATTGGTTTCCTCCAGGAAAAGTTGCAAAACTGTCGTTTGACGCTGTGATATGAAGGCCCGGCTTCTGTTTGTGGTACTGTGCGGCAATCTCGATCTCGATCCCGAAGCGATGACGCTAGACGAAGAGATGCTGGACTTGCCTAGCAATCCGATTGGAAGCTTCAGCGCAACATGGCCGGACTGCAATAAAAACCCAAACAATGAAGCCCGAAATCTAAGCTCGCCATGGACTCATGTGGAAAATCTCGTTCATGAGCTCAGAACCTACCGTGATGGTATGTGTCACTGTCGATAATACATGGATTAGAATCAGGTCACTGAAATTGCTTGCTTTATTGTTGTAGCTGCACTCCAAACTCCAAGACAGTGGCCAATGCATGATGCAGCCTGCACAGTGCCGAACTGTACCGATTCCAGATGCGTCGAAAGACCAATTGCCAGGACGCAGCACATTCAAAAAGAAATAGGCAGAGCCAAGACAAGGGTAAGTACTATCTTCTACAACATGATGAAGGCTTAATTTAAACAGTTGCGGACGATGCTAGCTTGCCAGGTTTGTATTTCTTGCCGAATCCATCAAAGACAGCCAGGGGCTGCGTCTTCCAAACCTTCTTGCCGAGCCATGACAAAATATGGACACTAATCTATCGAGATAGTATTCTTTCGGTGCTACCGTTGGTGCCCCAGTCGTGTTCTTCCTTGGGACCTTTGTGTTCTCCATTGTAACCACCCTCTCAAATGTGAGTTTCATGCCGGAAACCATTTTTGGAATGCTTGAGGAGAGAATGACTAATTTGCTAACAGTTGGGCGATAACGACACGAGCTTGGCGTTAGCATTTGGGATGTGGTATATGATCATACCCCATATCTCTATTGTGTCTGTTCTCCTGCTCGCCGGCAATAATCCCAACACTCTTGAAGGAGTCGTTGCCCACGAATTCGGTGACACCGATCGCCGCCCCTCACACCAGAAGCATGTTGTCACTCGGATCTTTGGACTTGCGTACGACAGTCGATACAGACCTCAATGGCTTTGGTTTCGTGGACGAAGCAAGCGGCATTGGGTTGAGAGGATTTGGAGAACCTACGAGTTGAGGCATCCTGCAGGACCAAAAGGACCAATGGTACCCGACGTGGATATGGTAGCACTCAGGCGAGCGACAACGCTGACTACAAAGAGTTGGGGAGTTATCATTGGCATGGCACTGTTGCTCATGGGTAGGCTATCAAGAATTACTTCGGTTTACATACTTTGGACTGATAACAAAATAGGAGTTCCATTCATTCTCGCATTTCGTACAGCATTCTATACCCCATAGGTTGGAATCAGCTGTCGGACCTTAACATTTGGTGTTTATACCATTACTCAGCTATGCCAAATAATCCTTTGGCTTTGTGCTTATGCTGGTGCACCAGAGGAAGGAGAATGCCCGCATATCTTACGCAAAGGAGGGTTTCTTCATCGGACTGGTTTTTACACGCCAACAGACATCTCGTCCTTGCGCTCCCGCGATACTCTCTTCACCTTGAGCTCCCTCTGGTCATTTATATGGTATAATCATCTTCTCTGAGTTTGCTTAAACTGGCTCACCTCATTACAGGTTCTGTCTGGCCATCATATTTGGTCTTGGTGGAGTGTTCACAGCAATCGGAGGCACAGTCATGCAATTGATGGGTGTTTACCGGAGTGGCTTTTGCGACTTGAATGTTGAATGGTGGACTCGGCCTCATGATGAGGTTTCGATCGTGATCAGTACGAATTATGCACTGGCAGTAGAAGACGCCAATAGGTACTGGCTGGCTTGCGGCATCACGGCAACTTTGTTTCTAGCCGTAGTCTGCTTTTGCGGGTGGTGGTACCAGCGCAGGCTGAGAGGATTATTTAGGGACTTAGTAAGCAGTCTAGGGGATGCCAGTAAAGAAAGAGAGGAGATTAGAGCTGCGATCGCGAGATATTGAGACTGTACGATTCTAGTTGGGTCTCGAATATGCTAGGGCGTGCAGACGAGCCACTTTTCGGGGCGCTTGCTAGAGCAGACTGTAGCTGAAACAACCATCAGGCTACCTCAGATATCAAACGCACCTGCTGAAGCCATTCTGGGACTCGAGATTAGGATCCCATGTGTTCAAAACATATAGAGATTACCATCTGTTCTTGGCACCCAGCTCGCTTAAATGTCGATTTTGTTTTTTTGAACAATTGGACAGTCCACTGTACTACCTCATAACAACGATGTATCGAGCGATTGACCTTCTATATCTCTACAATATCAACATTTGCGTTGAGCAGGAGCCTATCTCTAAGACGCAACTGCAGTCGTAGTCAATCAAAAAACCTATCAGAGGGGCAAAATAGGTTAGACAAGGAGAGATCCCACCGTATCGCTTTGCTGTCGTCGAGACTTGAAAGAAAGAGAGCAAGTAGAGTTTGGACTCGTGACAGCAGAATCCCCAAGGCGGAATCAGAGAGCCTTCTTAAGTCTTTAGATACCGATAAGCTGTAAAACTGTTCAAGCATGTTGCATTCACCTGCTGGTGTCAGCTTCCCTCGACCTCACTCTTTCCGTTTTGGGATAGCGCACTTTCCTGAGATTACACACGGCGCGCTAGCTCGCTTTCGAAGACTAGATATGTATTGCAAGTTTGAAAAAGAAAGCGACTATTTCCTCGCCTTGTATTTGTTCCACCTGAACACTCACAACATCTGCCACGAGTAGTCAAGTGTCCCAGTCATCTTGAAAAGTGCTGTACCATTCAGTCCTTCCCGAACTCTATGCGAAGATCACAGTGGATGGTACAATTAACCCAACAGCCCTTCGGCAGAAGGTTGAAGATGAGCACGAACGTGTTCAACAAGAGCACCCAGACCTCAATGATGAAATGCACCAGTACGTGGTAGAGCGGACTGTCTGGAGAGCACTGTGTGAGTATCTTCTCACCTTCAATTCTGAGCTCCACTGATGTTCTACAGACTCAGACGAGTATGGCAACACAATTCCACGATTCCCTGGCATCAAGCCAGTCCCTCGACTCTCAACAATTGAAGCACACAATGCCCCATCACAATTCCAAGATCGTGCGGAAGGAAAGTACCCCATAGATAACGATCCACGACGCGTATCACGATCTGTCACCGAAGGATTGGCAAGCACTCCCATACCCAGGTCTTATCCATCTTCCAGGACCCACCCTGGGGAAGGTCTGACGTCGGGCCAAGTTACTGCTGCTTCGCCCAGCCCCGACAATACTTTCCCGACCTCGCGGTCCCGACTCGAGCTCGAGCGTCGCCTTTACGATATTCAACGGGAACGACGGGCATTGCTTGCAGATGTGACCATAAGCCGGGACGAATTCTTAGGAGGTGAACAGCAACTCAACAATGACACAATTCAGCACCGACCAGCACCACCTGAAAATCGGCCAAAACACCACAACAATACGAAGGCTCAAAAGTTTCGGCAGCAACTGGAGGAACAATTCGACACCTCCCGCCATCCATTGACTCTCCCAGTCAGATATCGACCAAGCCACTGGGATGATGAGCGAGGATGCCCTTTTGGAGCCGTGTTTCCCATCGGCAGTAATGCATATACTGCTATAGTCGGCCGAGGCGCTGAGTTCCTCATGTCGATGAACAAGCGGATGGGATACAATTTACAAAAGAAAACAGGACGAGTGCGTCTACTCTTTCTTCGTTCGCCATTTGGCAAGGACAATACTACGCCAATGTTATCGCTGGATATCGCCGAAGGCTTGAACAAGATCACGCTAGATGACTCAGAAATGCTTGACCGATACCAGAGCTTTCTGAAATACTATGCTGCTCGAAGTGGGGAGTTGAAGCCTGTCCATGTGGCATATGGTAGCTGGGCCAAATCTACCAAGTCCCGACAGTCCATTAACAATTGGCGTGATTTGCATAATCGACTGTCCTCCAGTGAGCATCTGACAGATCGAGACTTCAGTGATACATATAGGACTAGGCAACGAGGGAGCGGTGGCCAAGGTAATAATCGATTCCAGCACGGCACCAATACCTCACAACAGACAGTCGAATATCATGGCAATGGAACCAGGACTCCTGGGGAGCACTCTCAGAAGACGTGGGATCAAGATTCTCGACGACTCAGCAGAGACGAACTGGTAAGTCCAGAGGTGCTCGCATAGATCGAAGACAAATGAATATTAATTCTTCTCAGCAACTCTCCGGATCCCGATCGTCGAATGGACAGCCTCTTGCACAGTCTGAGCAGGACCGCAGAGGGGTGATTCAGCAAGGATCTGTACGTATCCCCACACTGTGATAACGTCTCTGGACTAACGCTTGCCAGGCACGATTCGAACACCGACCCACAACGAGAGAAACCATTGCGTTAGAGAGCCATCACAGAGGCATCAAGCGGGAGAGATCAGTGAGTTCCAAAAACTCCGTCCAGACTCCAGAAGCAAATAGTCTTACTAATCGTTGGCAGCTATCACCTGAGGTACGAAACTCAAACAGACGGCGCGATTGGCACCTGCGAAGATGAGACCAAAACTTTGAATAAAGGGCGGGTAACCAAGGACGGAGATGGAGAGCTGAAGGATTGATATCGCACAATTTTCTCGATGATGAGTTGTCAACTCTACAATTTGAATAGGTGGGACACAAGTACAATAGACAGACGATATAGTAGATGCTACACAATTGAAGGACTTGTAAATGGACTTGCAAGCCTGCCCGAATATGGTGAAGACTCACAAAGACAGCTGAAGATGAAGTTGAGAAGGTGATACTCTTGAACGCTAATTAGTACTCAGAGAGTTACAAGCTTAAACAATCCCACGCTGTTGACTCGAAGTCAAATCAACGGCCCGGAAGGACACGAGAAGATCTTGTGCCGTCCAATGGCCCACGACAACAACAACATCACATCAACTCAATTCTCGGTCCTGAACTCTACCTTACCATCGACACTTCTCACTTTAACACACTTCCTTCCCTCGTTCAAGCATAATAAGCATTTGGTGGTTCGGAAATTGCTGCTCATAGGCACGCTGCCGGATGTCTCGATTTTGAGCCTATTAATCCTGCGAAGGCATGTGAATTCTGAATACGTATCCCACTTGTAGGAGCTAATTAGGTCGTTTTTCTTCCAGAAGAATGTCGATATGGCATTGTATAGCGCCCTATTGTCATTTATATCGGTTGGCTGCATGCTCAAGAGAATGTCGTGCAAGGCGTCTACCCGTTCGCGCCACTGGGCTTGGAGTCTGGCGTCTGTAGATTGTTCAATAACCTTGGGATCTGCAGTGACGCTCTGTTTACTTGGACTAGCAGCCGCCTGACCAGGACCCCTTTCGGACTGACTTGAGTTTGGGGTTTCGCTAGTCTTGGTCCGCTTGAGAATCTTTGTCGGTGGCATACCACTGGGTTCTGGGCGTTTCCCAGTTGAAGATTCCTTAGAAGCTGGATCTTTGGTTGCTTCATCGATATCAATTTCTCTGCTGTCTCGAAGCCTCTTGCGGTCTAGGAGATCCTTTATGCCTGGTAATGGCTCCGTGAGATTCGCATCTTTCCACTCTTGGAATTGTTTTGCGCTGTGGTCTAGAAGATCCTTTATACCCGGTAGCTGCTCCGTGACGTTCGTATCTTTCCACTCTTGGAACTTTTTGGCGCCTTGCAGCCCTTTTTCATGGATAAGAAATCGCTCCCTTCTTTCACGTACGTCTTGCAATTCTTCTGCGTTTAGGGACTCGAGATACTTGACAGCCGGTGATGGCCCTGCTTCTCTCAACTTTTGGAGCTGTTCTGGGCCGAGAACGCCCAGAGTACTGATCTTCGGTAGCTGAACTCTGTTGGCAGTAATTGGATCTACTGCTGGCACAAGCAAGGGTCCGTCGCCTGTCGGAACAATGACTCCGTCCGTGTACATAGGGCGAATCTCCTCAGAAGCGACCTCATGAAGCTGATCGGAGACGTTATTGAGCTTGCCCCCCGTTTGAATATCCTCTTGTTGGTCTGTTGGTCGATCCAGGACGCTGTTTCGCTCTATAGGGCTGGCCTTTTCAACCACAGAACTCTCCAGGATTTGTATAGCCACGCTGCTGAGCTTGTCACCATCTTGTCTGTTCTCTTTCTGACTTGTAGGTAAGGTATCGGCTTGTTGTTGAGTCTGTCATCAGTTTGATCAGCAAAATTCACGTTGAATTCGCACCACTTACCGAGCCAGTCTCTCCACTTGGAACGAACCCATCGTGCTTACTTGGCTCTAGACCTCCATTGATAACCTGAACTGACGCACTGTCGTCCTCCCTCCCTGCCCCAGCCACCTGCTGAGGCTCGATATTCACAGATTGTACTGTCGAAATCTCCCGATCTTTAGGCCCTTCGGCATTCTTCACCTTGTCTCGTAGTTCTTGTAGCTCGGTAAGAAGATGTACAAACTTCTCATAGGCCTCAAACTGCTCATCGAAAAGTTCTTTGTATTCCTTCAGAACATCATGGACACCTGTGTGCGAATCCGTCGTTCCACGCCACTTATCCTGGGCAAGTTTGCAGAAGAGCTCTATCTTTGCGGGAGCGTTCTCGAATTTCCCGAGCTCAATCTCGTGGACGTGTGGTGCCATTTCTGCTGGTTCTTCGATGGCCGGGCAAAGTCGATTGTGGGCACTGTAGTGGTGCTTGAACTGAGTAGCGGACCTTTTACGGTATTCAATTGCGGGAGGAAGGTCGTCGATGATGATAGATGTAAGCTCGTGGGCGACGCGGATAACGATATCAATGATGTGAGATAATGCTGTTGAAAAAGAAATTTCAACAAGCAGAGGAAGACCTGAAAGTGCAGCAGTAGAAGTAAACAAAGGCAAGTGCGACTGTTGGGCTCGCTTAGCCTTCATGGAAGGTACTACTCGCTTTCGTCGCTTTCGCAAATCGGAAAGGGCTCTTAGAAGAGAAGCCAAGAATACTACAACGTCCAGATCTCGTTACAACATTCAAAATGCAATTAATGACATTGCAGTAAAAACAAAACTCAAGTGGCCAGCGTATCCGAACTGTGAATCACATACTCAGCCTGGGATTTTGCTTGTCTATTCCTTGCGAATCCTGAACGATTCAGAACCTCCCTCATTTTCAGCATGACTGTCAGCAAAACTTATAAATACAAATACAAATACGAAACACAATTGATCAAGTTCTCTTCCTCTGAGCTACAAACTTCTTGCGCATTGAATACTCGAGAGACCAAAGCCTCTCTTCAGTACCTAGACAACGACTTAGAAGCCAAGAGAGACGAGGAAAATTGGTCCGAAGCGACTCAAGTAATAATTGACACGCAAACGCGTTCTATCATCGAGATGTGGCTCTTCAGCAGAAAGAAGAAATACAAAGCGCTCGAGGATAATGCCAAGGAGCCTCTGCTTCCCAAAGAATCTACAAAACGTAAACAGCCCAAGCCGCCTCAGCAGCCAAAGCCACCGAAACAGCCCAAGATGCGCAAAGCTCCAAAAAGAGTAGCAAATAGCAAGGAAGGCTGGACCTGCCGCGAGTACATCACAGACATCTCGTGTGGGTATATCCCTCACAGGCAGGTAGAACATCCATTTCCTCTGCAAAGAAAGGCGAAGTACCTGAGAACTTGTCACTAGGAGATGGTTCATGCGTCTGGCTTGTGATAGTGAGGTGCTGAAATGAATAGGGGCGCCAAAGAATGTAAGAAATGTGGCCATAGTCCAAACCCAGGCTGTCGATGCCATCAGGGGAGGTTCCTTGCTGAACTGGCTATGAGGGGAGCCTGTAATAAGAGGCAACATAGTCGGTAGAAGTGATGTTTGGATTATATACCGAACATGGGGTGTCAAAATCTTTGATTTGAGCTTCTGTACCCTGAATCTGTCTTTGCTTTTAATTCAACATTGATGTATCATGTCTATCTTTGAGCTATGGAGCCCAGGAGCCAAGGAGCCAAGCACCTAGGGAATCTAGACGTATGTATACCCACAGACTAGGGCCAAATAGGCCTAGAGCCAGGGGAACAACTCCATCAACCTCGAGCCAGCCAGCACTCTGGGCTTTCAAGCTGTCTCCGCTTTTACTCCACCCAACCCACGGCAACGCTAGTATGATATACATAGTTGTACTTCTACATCTCTTCCTGTTCTATTCCCTCTCCCAAAGCCAAGTCCTCAATGAAGTCGATGATGGATGGCAGAAATACCCTCCCTGCACGCGCGACCTCTGTCTTCGACCCATCAACGTGACAGACACCTGCGCAGGAAGTAACCGATGCGCCTGCACCAGCGCCTCACTCTTGCGCAAGATAGCATCGTGCGTGGGAACATTCTGCCCCAATGACTCCTCGGAAGTGTTCAGCTCGGTGAAGAAAAACTGCGCAGAACTTAACGTCGTGGCGCTTGATGAGGATGGCTGGATCCAGGGCAATGAGTTGCCATGGACGAGTCCTGCCATGGGAATCTTCACCACGGCACCAGTGAGCCCACCGGACACGGGCTACATTTATACTAGTTACCCTGACTGTGTCGAGCATCTCTGTATGGTACCGTCCACGTGGTATCTCAACGACACATCCAACGCGAAAGTTTGTCCTTCAGTTGAACATCTAGCAGTTTACGCGGCTTGTGTTGGGACGTTGTGTCCTGACAATACAGCGAGTGCCCACTCAACAGTGCAAAGTAACTGTAAGAATGAGGACAATGGTGGTTTCGACATACCGTTGTCTTTCGGCGAGTGGGTGGAAGCTAGTCGGCACGATCCGGTCGATGCTTACAATTCATTGCTCGTTCATCTTGCGTCCGCCACGACGGATTCAGTACCAACCAATTCCAAAAGTACACTTTCAGGTTCCCAGAAGACCGCAACTCCTACAGGAAATGGAGACACAACAACAGAGACAAGCACACCTACTGGTAGCTCAGAGACGTCTGGCAACTCGCTCAATAGAAGCGATTCAATTAGCATAGGCGTTGGGCTAGGTATTGGCATACCTACCATAATTCTGGCTTCCTTAGGAGTCTGGTTCCAGCGCAAGAGGAGAGTAACAGCCACGACTCCGACTCAGTAGCTCACCGAGGCGATGAGGGCCAGGTGTGAGAATGTCGACCATCGCCAAGTTCAGAGTCCGCTGTGGTGGAGGACATGGATGGGTGAGGCCGGGAACATACAGCTGCACTTCGGCATTTGCACTGAAATATGTACGTAGCGCAAAGTCGAGGACATAATAGCGCGAACAAGAATACCTAGCGTGCATCATTTGTACTTTCGATACTCACGTACGTCTGCACCACGCTGATACGATACGACCTGCTCCTTCCCCGATGCCCCAATCAACGGCTAGCTCAAAACCACGCTCTTAAATCTTCACCCCCAGCCACGCGTCAGAGCCACATCTAACAAAGCCAGGTCAAAAAGTACCTACGACTAGCCTTACATCTATGATTTCAGATCATCACTCACCTCGCAAACGAACGGTGCTCATGGCATGTAGGCAAAGTACATCGAGACATCATCATTCACGCTCTCTCCATCCTGCCATTAAAAGCCCAAGCCGAGGACATTTGAGAGGCATCAATCTGCATACGAAACTTGGTATATGTGCCATACGGTCATTCTATTAATATCTACTGCATCTGAAATTATCTGCACACACTTCAGCAAGGTGGTACCCACCGCCCCTTCTATCTTTTTCAGATTTGTCACTTGGATTTATTACATTCTTCCCATTATTTCTTCCTCGCTCCAAGGATACATCATCATCCTCCTCTCCACTCCTCTCTGGTGCGTACCCCAGTGGGTTCAGTCTGGACATCTCTCCGCACCAGGCACGACCCTATTGCGGTACTACTGGCGTGGGCCGTCGCACGAGCACGCCATGGCTGATAGCAGTCACGGCTTGCCGCTGACTGAGCATAGAGTTTCCAACTGAGAACCTATCCGGCTGTCTACTTCCGCGTAGCCTTGAAAAGAAGCCCTACAAACAGTTCGACGCTGATTGAGTATAGGGTAGTTCATCAGATACTCTTCAAGCAGACTTGCTAGATCCAAGACCTGTCCCTGAACTCTTCGACCAGTTTTGATCTCCCTGGCACCATCGAATAGTTGACGCCGTCCTTTCATACGCCCCCTCAGACGTGTCGACTTTAATACTCCAGGTGAGTGGGAGATACCATCCGCTCTCGTTGGGCAACCAGGCTGGCTGAATTTGAGAGCTGCTCGATAGGGTGGTTTGCACTCTATGACTCCCGCTCTCAAGACATGGTTTTCCCTCAAACCCGCGGATGAGTATGACCGTGCAATCTCGAGGAAAGGGCGTCGTATAGCCTTTCTCAAGACCTGACTGGGCGCAGGAATACCCAAGCTATGCTTAGCCACAGGGAACCCCTTGACCAACATGAAGCAGTCATCCAAATCCTCATCCTCTATACATTTTCTGTCTTCCGAAAATTACCTCCTTCACAACCTCACTGCATCCCCGGCCCCTTCGACATCCCACCCATCCCCGCACTCCTCGCAAACGGCGTATCGATCGTCCCCCAATGCGTATATGCCGTATGCGGCGGCACACTTGTCATCAAATCCTCCTCCTCCCCAAGCATTCCCATCCCCGCATACGCACCTCCCAGATTCGGCAAATTCGCACCATATCCCTCACTCACGACCGGACCCGCAGGCACATATCCTTCCGTGCCAAACAAATCCCTCAAATCCCATGGTAACTCGACCGGATCCTTCTGAAACCAATTATGCACCACATTTCCGTTCTGAGGTCCGTTGCCATTGCTGGGACCGCCGTGTGTAGGCTGTGGTCCGTAGTCGAAGCCGAAAGACGCTTGTTGCTGATCCATGTACTGTCTATACTCCTCGCTCTTCTCGTGCAAGTCTGAGCGGGCGTCGAAGATACCGACGATTTTGGCGAGTTGGAGAGCCACTTGAGTGAGGACTGTGAAGGTTCGGCAGAGCTTGATGGGTTGCAATGAGGCCATCACGTCTCGGACGGCCTTCTTGCGAGAGATATCTTCGGCGGTGTCGCGCTCGTCCCACGGTCGGGCGAGGAAGTCGAGAGCGAGGATGAAGACAGAGTGGTAGATGTAGTAGGCGTCTATCCAAGCTACACCATCGAACATGCCTGTAACGAGGAGTTGGTGTAGGAGTAGTGTTGCTTTGCCGGAATAAGTACCGCAAGCGTGACTTAGATTCAGCTCTTCTTTGTCGAGATCATGAGAGCGAACATGTCGACCTAGTTTCCTAGCTAATTGCACTCCAACTTTCCTCAAGATGAATGGCCTGGTGACGAGAGATTGTATCTGGTGGAATTGTATGTGCATCAGGATGACTGCTCGACGATGTTTCGGTATCGGCGAGAGATTTTCCAGTCTCAGAGAGGAGGGCAGACTGTGGTTCCAAGAGTCCAGGTCGAGTAGGAATTGGACCGCGACACTCATCTTCGGAGATTCTCCTTGCTGCGTAGCGCTTGATGGCGCGGAATAGATCTTTCTCCTCACATCAGAAAGTAGCTTCATCAACCGAACAGAGTAGTCGATGAATCCTGGAGGTACCGAAGACCCACCGTCAAGCATCATTTCATCGGGAAACGTGACGTTGACTTCCGAGTCGTCAATAGCACATGGCCTGCCCAGGATAGCGCATTGATTTTGTTCGAACATGTAGGCTGTCCACCAAACACGTTTCCGAACTTCTCTTTCCATATCATCGAAGCCCCCAGAAGTACCTTCTCTGTGCATTCCGAGAGCCATAGCCATTCTGGACGCACAGCCCAACAGCATGAAAGCACTGTTTCTTTCTGTGCAATTATGCTGGTAAAGCTGGAGAAGCAGAATGGCCTGAACGTTGACCAGAGTAGAAGCGCTGATCAATTGATGCATCCTCGACTGAACCAGATTGAGGTAATGCCGTTGTATCTGCATAGACTGTCTAGCATCACGATCTTCCAAATTCTGAGCTCCAAACACGATCATCATGAAGATACAACAGATCCAGCCAGGTTCTATATCACGAAGTAATACATGTGGTTGCGTCCACATAGTCTCGTATCGAAGTTGGAAGGTAGGGCGGTGGAAGAGGAGATAGTTCGGATGAACATGCTCGAAATAAGCATCGACGAAAGTATCAGTGACCTCCTTTCCAGGAAGTAAAGATAGAACAGTGACTCTCTTCAACCGTGCGGTCAAAGCATTGCTATCCACTGAACTTGGAAAGAGTGAAGGTGCTCGTTGCCTAGGTATCCTTGAAGACGCCTCCCCAAATTGTCTGTCGATATTATCCTCTGAAGACTCATCACTTTCATCCTTGACAATTGGTTCCAATGCTTTACTCCAATTCGATCCTGCAAAGTCCGCGGAGAGCTTCGCCCGTTCGTCATCTATGGGTATGGTCCTTAACGCCGCATTGAATTCCGCAACCATATTCCTCACCGTCAAGACAAATCCAAATGAACTGGACGGGCCAATATAATGCGAAGGTCCTTGTGGCATAGGAACCAGTTTTTCTTCCACAACCTTTCCCTTCACATCAGGATTCTCCGACTCCCTCGACCCAATCGAAGGACTCCCTGCGCTGCCCGCAGACTGTTGTGGTGACGGCGCATTCTGTTTCGGCGGTTGATTGAACACCTCTTCCGCAACAGTCTGCTCGTCAAATGTAGGAAGTTGAATATCGTGAGCTTCGGCGATCGCATATAATGTCTCGATATTATTTGTGTCTCTGTCGGGATAGAGTCCTTTGATCAGGGTGTCGAGGACGCGGTACCGTACGCTCAGAGTTTCGACGCTGCCGTATATCCTCGTCTTGCGGGGCAGAGTTGATTCGCAATTGACGCCGACCTCGAGGCAGCTCTGGCATGGCTCGTTGGCATCGCTGCCGCTGGATCTGGAGCAGCGTATGCGTCTCTTCTTGCAGCGGTCGCAACTGACCAGTGCCCTTCGGCGGAGATGATCCGGGATGCGAGCTTTTCCCGTCTTCTTGGTCTTGGCGGGATGATCCATCATGGTGTTGAGTGAGAAAGCGAATCAGCCGCGGAATCCGGGGTGTCGGTCGTTGGAACGGATGCTGATCGGAGGCACAGAAGAAAGCTCATGGATTGGAAGGATTTGATGGGAGCGCGTGGGAAAGGTTGGGGGTTTGTTGAAGGAAGAGACGTTCAAGTGCAAGAGATGGATGAATACCGTCTGTATGTACAGAAAGTCTAGCTGGGATGGGTCCCTGTATGGGTAAGGTATCTGTGGATCGAATATAGAGGGGAGCAGTGGAGGGGAGGAGGGCGTGTGGGCGTGGGAGGGAGGGAAGGGGGAGGGATGTGGTGGGATGGATATGGATATGGTGGAGGGGAGGGGAAGTCAAGCTTTCTCGTCGACGTCTTGTCAGAATCCCTGGGCATGAAGAGCCGATTCCGGGGCTCGTACAGTATCCTCAGACTGCACAGTTTACTCTCCTTCCCAATTACAAGGAATCCCGTCTTGATCTTGTCTCGGGTTGCCTGACGAGAATGAAAAGGCGAAGATGACAAAGGCTGGCGGCCCTTCCTGTGCTGTGCGGGAAATCTCTTGAAATTGTGCTGACGAGGACGACGTCTCGTCATGATTCCAGAGGATCGAGAACATGGCTATCCGGCTCAGCTGCAGGAGGTTATTGGTGGGCCAGTTGATGGCGGGGAAGTGAAAAGGTGGGCAGGTGGGTTTGGGGCCGAGAACAGCAGCTGCGTGTAAGAGTCTAGGGGATATCAAGTCTAGTGTAATATGTACATGCAAAGAGAGAAGACGTACCTATCGAGGCAAGCAAGTGCTAGATAGATCTATTCTCCGATGTGAAGGTTCAAGTAGCTGTCAAAAGCAAAAAAAAGGAGGCTGGAATTAAGAATCGGCTTTCGGATCCGCTCCTGTCGGCCGCTCACATGAGCAAATAATTATGCGATCAACGCGATAGAAGCGGACCAACGAGAAGACCTCTAATACGATGGACGATTTACCGTCTTGTCAAAGCTGAAGGTTGCGGAAACCTCGCGAGTGATCTGCGTCGAATGAACAGCTCAAGGGCAAGAATAACAAGAGCTAGGCGATTCATCTGAAGCCGATACTGCTCATGGATGGTACCTGCTTGTAAAGGGTCGACTAGACATCGCTATTGATCTCGTTCGTCTTATGGTATATGGCCATATAGTTACTTCGTTATAGACATGGTAGAGGTAGACTCCCTCGAGACTCTCTACCTTCCTAAGTTCCGTGTTCAGTAGGAACCCAGTTCTTGCAGTCCTGAATTGTACGTACTCCGTTCCCCATATCCGGCATAAGCCACTGCAAAGTTCGCCCGCACCACACCTAAATCTTGGTAGGGCCGAAGTACGACCAAAGCTCATGCACAAATTGACTTTGATCTCATTCGGAATTTTCCAGAATCTCGATGACGGATGAGGCGCAATACGAGTTTTCTGTTTGGACTGCGATATACGAATTGGCTACACATTCAGAACCGGTATGGAGAGGAGTACAGGTCTAGTCATAACTTCCAGCTATGATAGAACATATCTTCTTCCCCAGACTTGTTTAACCCCATATCCAGTGACCCTAGCCCATCTTTGAATCTTTTAATCTTTGCATCTTACTTTCATTTCATGCATTTATCCTTCTTGGTGACTCCAAACCCCGAGATCGGGTCGAATGCCGGCCGCTTACTCTTCTCTTACTATGCCCCTGTCGCTCACATTCTTCACTCAGCCTCTCATAGCTTTGCAAGTCAGCTCAACGTTCCATCAGCAAGTCCAGAATATGGTGATCATAGTCTAGAACCTGAACAAGGTGCACAGGGAATCAAAGCTTGGCATACCATCCACTCTTGGCAGGCAAGTAGTGGCGTCTTGGAGGAAACTTTTACCCCAGTTCAGTTTAATCTTCAGTCCAGTCGCGTCGCCTGTCGCTCCCGGGGGTCGGCAGAAAACCGCCGGCTTGGGATTTTGTGAAACAAAGTCGACTCCAGACTCAACTTCTCTCTCTCAGCCTCTCTCTTGACGACGACACACTCGTTCACCTTCAGTCACACGCTCCGGACCGACCTGTCCAATTCCTCTTTGGCAACTCCGCTCACGGGACCTAAGCGAGCGCGCAATTCGTGATCTTCTACTCTTCATCGGACGCTCTCTCGGCCTTATAATTTGTCTCGTCTGTTCACTTGACGACATCATCATCCTCCATTCATGTTTCCACACAGTTGATACATGCATGCATGCACGATGGCCAACATCAAGTCAGACCATCTCCCCGCTCACGCCTATGATCCCGGCTCTGGCGTCTCGGAATCATCGTTCCTTCAACGCTCATCCATTCCTGCCGTTACCGACACCATGGATCCGGAGAAAACCCATGCCGAGTTCATGAACCATGATTCAGCCTCAACGTCGGGTGAGAGTTTGAGGCTCGACTCGAATGGTTTACCTCTTGTTCCTCAACCTAGTCGATTCAAAGATGATCCTCTGGTATTATACTTTCTTACCTGTCATCTCTCCCTCCCTCGATTGCACGTCGCTTCTCCTAAACCTCGCCACATCCTTCTCTGTCGCTGTCATTTCAACACCATCCATAAATAAAGCTAAACTCTCACAGAATTGGCCCTCATGGCTCAAATGGGCTGTTCTCATCCAGGTCGGCTTCATGGCCTTCCTAGGACCCTACAACGCCGCCCTCATCAATCCCTCCCTCGTCCTTCTCAGCGAAGCCATGGGCGTCACCACCCAAAAAGCCGCTTACAGCACCACGACAGGAATCATCATTGGCGGTATTTCACCTTTCATCTGGACACCACTCACCAACTATGTTGGCAGGCGACCAATCACTCTCCTCGCCATCCTTCTCACCATTCTAGGTGGCATCGGATCGGGAGCCTCGCCTAACTTCAGCGCATTGTTAGGCACCAGAGCACTATGTGGCTTTGGGTTCGGTGGTATGATGTCGGTTGGTACGGCATGTGTTAATGATATGTTCTTCTTACACGAGAGAGGAGAGAAGACGGGTGTCTATTCGATCTTCGTCACGAATGGTGCCCATGTTGCTGCGTTGAGTATGTTACTCCCTCATCTACCATTCCTGCCTACCAAAACTAACACCACCCAGTTGGAGGATTCCTCGGCCAAAAAGCCGGCTGGCAATGGGACTACTACCTCGGCGCAATCAGCACCAGCGTCTGCTTCATCGTCGCCCTCTTCCTCCTACCCGAAACCCTCTTCTCGCACGACCCCACCTTCCTCGCCAACCGCCACGAGCGAACCTACACGCAGATGCTCTTCAACTTCAAAGGCAACATGATCCCAGGACACCGCCTCCGCCCCTCCGACTTCCTACAATCCATAACCCTCCTCCGCTACCCCTCCATCCTCTTCCCCTTCTGGTACTACACCTGGTCCTGGACCTTCATCAACGTCATGCCCGCCATCTCCCTCGCCTCAATCTACACCCACTTCTACTCTCTCCGCCCGGGCCCCATCGGCGCCTGCCTCGGCACCTCCCTAACAATCGGTTCCATCCTAGGCGAATTCTTCGCCGGTCGTGCCTCAGACTACGTAATGCTAACCATGGCCCGACGAAACCCCAACAACAAGAACGACCGTAGGCCAGAATACCGTCTGTACCTCTGCACCCTCTCGGCCATCTTCATGCCGCTCGGCCTCATCATATTCGGCGCTACGGTCGGGAAATACAATTTCTACGTCCCGCTCGTTGGGTTGGGCGTTGGTGTTTTCGGTTTGCAGATCGCTTCGACGACACTCTATGCCTATACATCCGACTGCTATAAACCACAAACACCCGAGAGCGGAACAGTCTTCAACTTGAGTCGTGGATTATCGTTCGTAGTTGGGTATTTCGCCCTGCCATTTGCGAATGAAGTCGGGTATTTCTGGGCTTGGTTCACGTTTGCTGCGGTGCTTTTCTCGTTTTTCTTGCCGATTGTTGCATTGATGATTTGGGGTGAGAGATGGAGGAAGAGGCTGGGGCAGCCGAGTTGGAATAGAGATTTGTGATTTGCTGTTTGCCGAGTTGTTTGTGCCGGCGTTGCATCTCTCTATCTGTCTTTCCGGTATGGCGTTCTGGTTCTGATTCTGCTTCGGCTTCTAGGATCGTTGGGCCGTCCAGTTCAAGACGGGTAATACTTGTGGAAGGAAAGAAGTCTGGAAGGCGTTCAAGGATTGATACCAAGGGACACAAATGAATGTCTAATGAGTTTAATGGCGTATGCTCCCCCTCTCTTTCTCCGCTTCCATGCTCAGCTAGCTAGATTCAACCTCACGGCTATGGTATAATGAAAGATGACTTTAATGATACCTCTCCCGTTCTTCTTGAGTCTGTAGTGACACCATTCTGTGTTTGGTGTCCAGTAGCTTGGTGAAGGACTTTGTGGCCTACCCTGCATCAATCATACAATAATACATGATGACATGTCACAAGAAAGTCATGCGATTGATCCCTAACCAAGAACCTAGATTTAATCACCAGCAATCTGTCCCGCATAGGCACAACGAAGTGTCTTTGATCTCATATGCATATCGGCATTCATCTCTCTAAATGCTACCTGTCTGCCTACTAGCCTGCTTGCTCTTCCTCTCTTCGCCTCTCTTTGTACCTCGAAGTAGCCCTCCCCGTTGCTCCTTCCAGCTCAACCTCCTCATCCGTTCCAACAAACAACCAGTCAGGCACAGCCAGCATAGCAAACAACAATATTCCTACCATCGGTATCAAACCCCAACCTCAACTTTCCGACGACACCCCAGGAATAGAAAACCAAGTAATTCTCATCCCTCATCCATCATTGTATACATATCTTTCCCTTGCCATCTTTCCCTTTCGCGCCGCGAGACAGAATAGCAAACAAACAACCCTGTCTCATCAACCCATATCCCTATCCATTGTACAAATAAAAAAGGAGTATCAGTATCAGTATCGGACCTGTATCCGTTTCTCTCTCGCGCGCCCTTTCTTTCACAAACAGAACAATAGAGCAGAAAATATGCCTTCTCTCCACCAGAGAATAGAAGAATACAACAAAGTAAAAAAAAGACAACAAAAGCAATGATATGAAGACGAAAGATCGCTCCTCGTCATTCGTTTTGTCCGCCCATTGAATCGTTCAGTCGCTGAAACGCAAGAGGACAGTCGCAGCAAAATCCCAAACGCCTCGCCTTTCCCTTGAGGCTGGAATCCGTTCCCGGTTGGGGTTATCGGCTCCGAGCGGATCCGATCCAGTCCGTATCCGTATTACTAACGCCGCATTTCCACTTTTGAAGAAACGCCATTGATACATGAATGATATGAAGCAAAGGTGGGTGGTGGAGGGCCTCAGTCGGCTGCTAAACGGGCAAAATGTTTACTCCAGATCCATCCGACTTGGTCATCCGGATCGTCTTGGTTCTTGGCAAGCCATAACTCGCCTTTTTCGCCAATGACATCAAAGATCTAATGATTTGTTAGTGGAATTCATTGTTGGAAGGATGGTAATGCTACCTCGCCAGCTTGATATGTCAAGTAAGGATATCCAGCTTCAGACTTTGTTGCACTGATGTTGAATTCGAACAGGCTTGCCGCGAGATACAAGACGTTGTAGCCGCCTGATACATTCCGATCTCGTGATGAAGCTCTTGATGATCGCTGACTGTCTTCAGGGCCATCAGGTAGGGGCATCGCCGAATGGAAGACGCCCGAGTATGGTCTGGTGGACAGAGGCGGGCCATCAACATAGTGTGAGTTGTATGTTGATCCAGATTCTCGACGATACTGGCTATTATAGTCATTGCTTGGACGCATCGGAGTATCCGAGGTGTGGCTTCGACTCGTACTGGGTCTAGCCATGCTTGCTTGATGCCGGGCACTGTTCGCTGTATCGGGAGTGGCAGGTGATCCAGATCCGGCTCGAGAGTGGCCATTTGAGAAGGAATGGGGCTGATGATTGAAATGAGGCAGGCCAGGAGTGTTGGCCACGATTGGGGAGAATGTGAACTGGCCACTATGTCGCTTCGCAAAGTCAGGTGTCGGGAGACTTGGTGACTTGTCACTGTTGAACGAGAGCCCACGAGAGCGACTTGACAGATTGGAAGGTCTTCCTTTCCTCATTGACTCGTCATCCTGTGTCGAATGCGAAGGTCGTGTTGACATTCCACTACCAAAAGATCCATTGATGATTCCTAGCTCCTGGAATTTGGCTTCGGAATATTTGAAGTCTCGATGAAACATATCCGTAATCTCTTGAACTGTGGTTGCCATCTGTCCCTCCTCCAGGTTCTGGCTGAGTTTTGCTTGCCAAATACCCCACCATTCTGATTGCACATACAAAAGTCGGGTAGAGCAGATCTGCCCAATTGTATTGGTCAGTGATGAGAGCTTCGGGAGCTCAAGCTTCAGTGTTTCGTTCAAGGCCTCGTACTGAGCCACCAGTTCTGCCAATTTGTCGTCGATCTTCTTGCCCTGTGCCTTGAGAGCTAAGGACTTTTCGTAATCGAGCCGTCGCTTATTGCGTTTCTTAATGGCTAGACTAGGTGGACCGTAAAGAGCAATGATTTTCTCCACGGGTTCAATGACCTGCTTTCTGACGGCTGCGACATGGTCCTCCAGACCAACACTACCCACATCTCTCATAGACATGTTGAAGTGAACCCATTTGCTCTCGATCTCGGGATATGAGCTCGCACCTAATCGCATGAACAGCTCCATGGACGAGAACAGCCGTAGGTTGTTCTGAACATAGTTTGTCGCTTCACGAGTTTGGTACTCGGCATCTCGCAGGATAACCTGAAGCCTTAGATAGTCGTCACCGAACTTCTCGTGGTACTTGACGTAAGCTTCATCGTCCGGAGGCCGATTTGGATTTGCTGCGATCTTCTCGGTCCGTCGACCAAAGGCTTTGGCGAGACCAGTTCGGACATCAGACTCCTTGCGTTTCCTGCCGACGATCTTTCCAACCATGTGGATGCGCTTCTTCAGATCATCAATATCTTGAAGCAAGTTACCCAGTTCTAGACGTGCAGTTTGCAGAGCATCGAAGTCAGGATGATCAGGTAGCGTGCTCTCTTTGATCAAGGTCAGGAATAGTTGGTACCGAGTGATGCGCTGGACTGGCTTCACAAGAAGGGCGTCCAGATCCCATGCTCCAGTCAGGTCCTTCGCTACCAGATTGCATTCACTCAGCCACACCTTGACTGCTCCGTCGTTTTGAAGGGCAGACAAGCGACTGTTAGCCACTTCACTGTTTTTCAGGTAGTCGGTATAGATGACCTGCATTCGCTTGAGGTGCTTGCCAAAGCTAGCTCCGATGAAAGTCTTCCTGTCCTTCTGATCATCCGTTTCTTCGTTCAAAGTAGCCGCAACAGAAAATCTGTCCGTTGAAGGCGATGCGTTTCCCGCTACTTTATTTTGTCTCGTCTTGCGTGGAGAATAGATGCTGGATGCCGCAGATTTCAGCTCATCCAGGAACATTGTCGAAAAGTCCACAATCTCGTTGGTGTTTCTAAAAATGGCCTTGATGTCACTGGGATCCAGTTTCGGACATGCCTCTGCTGTGCCCTTGTAGATCTCTTCCACCACATTCATATCTTTGATGTAGACAGACTCGGTATCGATTAATTCCTTGATCCCCATCATTCGTTTGAAAAGACGCTTCCGTGTTTCTTCAGCAGCTTGCCTTTCTTCCTCGGTCATGGTCGACTCCTGGAGCTTGATTTTGGAATCATTGTTCGCCTCGTCGAACGATATTTGCGTGCTTGACCTAGGAGTTGATATTGACGCTCGAGGAGAGTACAGATCATCACTCGCTCGCCTTGAATCTGGATTCCGCTGGCCATTGAGACTCGATTGATAGGCACTGCTTGGAGGGCGTCTATTGTACAGGCTTGCAGGAGGCGGTGACCGTCGTACTGCAGGAGATGGTTCTTCTGATTCTGGAGGAGGCGGCGGTGGAGAATAATCGGGCCAGACAGGGGTGGTGCTGCTGCCATTGAAAGCCGGAGGACCAGTGAATCCAAGGCCGAGGCCCTCGCCCGTCGAGATCGGGGGAAGCTGGTGCTTGCTCGGACTCGGAAGCATATGGGTCTTGGCTGCAAAGCGAGGAGAAGGGAGCGGACTGTACCCTTCTGGCTTCGGAGGTACTACTGGAGAGATTTTGGGAGGCGGAATTGGCTTTTGCTCGTCGTCTGCAGGATACGAGTACTCCTCCCGCTCAGAATAGTCATCCGTAGTCCCAACAGAGTAATCCGTTCTCCAAGACTGGTGATGTGAATGGAATGTCCGTGGAGATATCTGGCCATCTCGACTCCCGTAAGTATGCTCAAAATTCTCGGCAGAACTCGTTTGGCCAGCCCCTTCCGAACTTTCATAGTCCATATCAGTGGTTGGTGTATTGAGATAATCCTGTCCACCAAAATCGCTTGGAGGAGCCAATGCAGTATGAAGATTTGGAAGCTGAATCCTTGGTGACTCGGCATGATCCTCTGGGAACGATATTTCGGGAGGCTGGGTGTGAAATTCTGTTATCGTGACATCTTCCACATTGTGATGCTCGTCATTGCTAGAGAAGTGCTCATCGCCAGATTCGAATAAGCTGTCGGGTCTTGATTGAGCAGGAGTTGCTTCCTGAGGGCTTGCAACCGTCACAGTCGAAGTGAACACTGGTTGCTCTTCTTGAAATGCACCCGGAGGTGAGGGGTCTCTCGCAAAAGCGTTCTTCGTGGGTGTCGATTCGACATGCACCTCCTCCACTGGCGTAGCATCGAGCATTATTTGAATGTTATCCTCCTCCACACCTAGATTCTGCATTCCGAAAAACGCCTGTTCTGGACTTAATTGATCGTCCAAGTATTCCATATGACTGGAAAGTCCGCTGGGCCGAGATGGCATTCGACTTAATCGCGCTGCTTCCGTCTGCGGTTCGTTCTCGATCTCCGTGGCATTGGATATCGCAGATGCCGGAGGTTCATCATCGTCTACGAACGTTCCTGGCATTCCCAAAGTTGGAGAATCCTCTTCTACCGGCACGTTCTGCTGCACGGCATCCGGTCTCTGGAATGAAGTATTGATATGAAGAGGAGGCGACTTTGGTTCCGTGCTGTGCTCCTCTGTTCTATGCTCCTCCGGGCGGGCCTCAACTGGAGCTTGAACATTCTTCTCGGTGTCCTGCGAAGCTATCGACGCTCTTGCGGCCTGCCGTTCGTTCAATCGTCGCAGATTATCAGCCCGTATCTTCTTCTGCTCATTCTCGTGAATTGACCTGGTGTATGCACGCTGTATCAACTCGCGCTTCGCTACAAAATCCTCCTTACTCAACGGTACTTCCGGTCTCGTCCGCTTCCTCGCATCATTCGCCTCTGCATTATTGCGAATAATTTTCATGCCAGATCTAATATGTTGTGGAGAACCAGACCGGTCGGCGGCCTTCTGTCGCGAGCTTTCGGTTGATGCAGAGGAGACAGGGAGTCGAGGTCGTGAGCTTCGAAGAGGTGGAGATGTCTTGGGCGGAGGGGCTGAGATGTAAGCTTTGAGACTGGCATTGTTTGATGTAGATTTTTCCGCGTTCCTTTTGCCTCGAGGTGATGAGCGAGGGGTCCTTTCCCTGTTTGTCGGTGTCATAGAGCGACCGGCAGGGCTCCACGGTCTCTGCTCAGGCTTTCGTAGCTTTCCATTTGAAAGTGTCTTTGTCGCAAAGGGAGAGTTTGCGCGTGTTGAGGGTAAGCTTGACGAATCGGACGAATTACTCAGCCTCTTGGACGGCATGGGCAAACGAGAGGGAGGTTGTACCGCGGGCGTGATCGGAGGAGGGTTTGAAGTCTGAAACGAAGGGTTGACACCATTCATGGTATTTACCTTGAAATCTTGAAAGTCGCTATGATTCCGATTGTGGCCTATCGACGAGCGTGGTTTGTTCGTATCAACATCCTCCAGTGTAGGCGTGACACCCAGATACCATGCTGTCGGAGAAGATGGGGAAACATCGAGGTCAGATCTGCTCCTTCTATGCTGCGACCAGGAAGGATGTAAGCTCGAGTCTGACGTCCTGCGCGTTGCGGCCCGAGGAATGCCATAGGCTATATTCGGCGTCCCCTGGTCTATAGGAAGAACTTCACCAAATAATGGTCGTCTTGTTTGGGAAACTGGAATGTTGGGTGATGTTGGAGAAAGGTTTGTCATGGATTTCGACGCTTGGACGCTGGACCCAGAGGCATTCTGCCGTGGCCTTCGGGGTAGTGCCGACTGGGAGTTGTTTGAATGCTGGTCCTCAGGAGCAAATCGAGTTCTCTGTGGCCTAGAGCTCGCTGGTGATTGTGTTCTCGTATCCCTTGTAATGGTTCCTGCCGGTCTCGATGCCGCATTCTGAGTGGCAGCTCGAGCTTGATATCCACGCTCCCGCATATATCCAGAGGCATTTGGGTCCTTGATAACAGTCCTCGGCGCAGGTTTGCGCACCGCAGATGTATCTTGATCATTGTTCTGGTCGAAACGTTTCAACAAGTCCTTCACACTTGGCTTCCCAGGATTCGAGTACCCATTCAAAGCAGATGTAGATTTCGCATTTCCAAGGGCTCTATTGTCCAGAGGAGATGAGGCTGAACGGTACGACGGCTTCAGTGCGGTGCGTGCTTGTGGTAATGAAGGATGTTTTGGTGTTGTTCCGTTTCCATTTGATCTTAGAGATGATTGAGCTGGTCTTGATTCAGATATCGGAGCAGCCATGTCTGGAGAAGTGATGTTGTAACCGTTTGTCGACTGCGTCACACCGCGGTATTCTCTGTAGAAATCATCCGGGTCTCCTCCATTCAATCTGGGCCCGGCAAATCCATTCGCAGTTGCGGCTTGAAGGTTCTGGGTGGTGAGGAAAGGAAGCTTCGGGGGTAATTGCGGAGACCTTGCGTCGAATTCGGGAAGGGGAGGAGGATCGTAGACTCGCGTGTGATGTTGGTGATGTTCGGGTGAGGAGGAGAGTGGCCTAGAATAGAAGTTCTGGTCTGCGTTGATACCGCTTTCCATCGTGCCAGAACATCGATCAGGCTTGGGCCGTGGATCTAGTCGACCGTCCGTCGTCTGCAGAGCGAGCACGAGCAAGTACAGCGCAACACGGCTATCCGTAGCTAGAGGAGATCGAGCCCGGCTCACTACAGGACCAGAACAGCAAGGCAGTGGGCAATGCGTGACGATGGAGAAAAGTTCAGATCCATGCGGCCGTCAAGTCCAAGTGTATGAGGTCGTGGGAGTTGCTGAGTGGCTGCGATTGATGATTCGCCGAGCGTTGTTTGAGGATTCGACGTGGTCCTTGCTGCACGGGTTAGCTTTCGTTTGCGGGAGCCGTGGGTTGGGTTGGATTGGGCTGTGCGACCAAGAACGAGTGGCTGTGAAGGCTGGAATATTTCGAGGTTGAGTGGTTGCTGGATGTTGGAGAACAGAGGCGTGGAAATGGGGGGGTTGAATTGTTCGAAGATGGATGGGATGGACAGGATGGAGGGGACGGGCGTGAAATGAAGGAAAGGCGAGCCGGACGGTAGTGCGGGTTGGAGATGAGGCTTGTTCTTGGGTGCATTCGATCGTTGAAGATGGGTGCAGCTGAGGTTGAGGCAACTGAGAGTGGGTGGATGGGTGGGTGGGTGGACACTGCCCAAGGGGAGGTGAGGTGAGGTGAAGCCAATTGCGGAGAGGACCACCAGGAGTTACAGTACGGAGACTTGGAAGTCGTGGAAGGTGCTGCCCTGTCTGGCTTTGTCTGGCCCTGTCAATCCTGCCCAATCCTGTTCTGCAGTTACTTCGTTAGTGGTCGGTTTCTGGGTCTGGCCTGCCTGGTTTGATCAAGGACTACTACATGCTCACAGAGGGACGTACCGGTAGATAATTGCTCTGCCCTCTCAACTCTGTTTAATGAAGGGTCCTCGGCGCAAGTAATTTGACCCGGCACTTGGACTTGACCTTGATCTTGACCTTGACCTATATCGTTTGCAAAAAGAAGTTCGTATGATCTCGCGTTCAGTCTGTCCCACGACAAAAGACAAAGTCCAGCCAGAACATTCGCAGGTCCCCACCCCATTTTACCCCCTGTCTCTCTTCTCCTCTCCCGCTTTGCTTTGTGAGCTCTAATCGGCTCTCGCTTCAGCGCTCCTAACGGCGTCCTTTCCGTCCTCAGCAGCCCACCGACCACCGACCATCGGCTAAAAGCCCTAGACGAGCCGGATCAGCAAATTTCAGGCTTCTCAGCACCTGCACCTGCACCCACCAAACAACCTGCGGGCACGAGTAAAGTAAAAGGTTGCTGTAGGTAGTCGCTCCACTCGCTTTCCACCTACCCAGATTGCACCGCGCGCGCTGCCCCAAACCCCCAAGTGCTCTGACTGTTTCTGCGCGACGATGTCACTCCAAAGCCTCATTTGATGTCTAAGCGCGTCCTCCAATAATAGCAGCCGTGTTGGTCGATCATCTCATGTCGGTCTCGGATCTCGATAATCCCCAAAGCAAGGGGGGTCTCTTATCGAAAGGATCGATAATTCCCCATTCGGGCCACAACTCTGAACTGTCTTATCCGTCTTTATTGATTCCAATCTGAACAACCAGCAAACATCGCTGCATTCGACGACGACAAAGTTTACCGGATCTCTTGCCCGGTCATCATTGCATGCGCTATTTTGCTCGTCCTTTCATGCGATCGCACGCATCTCAATTTATCCGGCTTCTGGAAGGGCAAGCCGCGACACCACCATACCAGTGACACCACACCACACCACTCCACTGCACCACTGCACGATACCGGAACAACCAGTAGCAGCGCGCGTCTGCATCTACCCGCTCGACGCGTTTTGCCTCATCGCCATTCGTTATTTCCCGCGTTTGTACCACGCTCGTGATCATAGAGGGGTTTCATCTCTTGTTGACTTGGGACGGATGGTGTGTTGCACGCAAGATCCGAAAGCTAGTTGATCTTAGCAAGGACCTCCCAATTCCTGGTCTTCTTTTTGTTTGCTCGCCAGGGATCATAAAGTGCCAAGAGGTCTGTACAACATTAGGATTGGCCAGTAAGTCAGATATTCAGGATTGGGAGGGGCCATACTCAGTAGATTTAGATCTATGACACTTTTGAAGAAGTCACGCCCGCCAGCATCAACCCTTTGAAAAGCGCTGTAAGATTGGTAACATGAGGAATTAATGTTTACGTCCTCTCCATTAGCCAACCCAACATGACTGGCAAGCGGAAGAGAAAGAGGTCGGGTCAGATCGTAGGTGATCAGAAACGGCAAAAGCTCTCCTCAAACAGTGCTCCTGTCGTCAAAGATGCCTTGCTTACCAAGTACTATCCCCAAGTCTTGTCCTTAAGGGAGTACCTTTTATCCAAGCTTCCAAACGCTTCCAAAGTCCGAAGAAAGAAAATCCTCTCGATTGGAAGGAAGCCAGACGATAACAAAGCCGAGCAAGAGCTTGCACGTTTCCTTGACCAAACGTTGGTAGGAGTGTCAAGGTTCAGAGAAGCGTCTCAAGATGAGCGATGGAAGCAATGGACAACATTTTCGCAAAAGCCGGATGACTCTGTATCATTTGCAAACTTGAGTGGAGTTGGGACATACTCACAGACTGAAGTATGTTTATTTTCAATATTCGCTGGAATGTTGACATTCTTGTACTGACACATTGACATCATCTAGATTGTCGACTTTGCCATCTGGCTGATTTTCTCCAAATCATCCAATGGGAAAGTGCAACATCTACTTTGTCAAGGTTTCCGGAAGGATATTTCTCATCGGAATATCAACCAGGGAGAGAATGCCGGGTCCTCAATCCCTGGCGTTGTCTCAACGTATCCGAACAGTCATGTGACCGAGATGAAAGCGAGGCCATGGCCTCAAGTATTGATGTTGATGGGAAAGGAAGGAGAGAGAGCAATGATTGATTTGATTCTAGATTGTGGGATATTTTTGGCTATTGAAAGTGGTCATGGAGCTTTCAATCAATTGAGTGGTAGGTGTTGATATCGAATGACGGTCTTCGCGTCATCTTCGCTGACCAAAACAGGAACACCACTTGCGGACCTGCCACTGCTACCTGCGGTCAGTGCCAAGCTCGTGGTACAAAAGACATCGCATACACCGCGCAGTCCTGCTAGTATCAACTTCGTCCGCAATCGAATTATGTATGCTAGGGCTGCATTGAACGCCAAACGGGAGGTGAGCTTTGGACTGAGGCACATTCGTAAGTGACTTTCATATGCCTCGCAATCTATGCTCATATCTTCAGATGTACTCAATCGATACCCTATTCCAAAAGACTCAATGGTTAACAAGTCTATACACCCACACGCAATTCAAGTCATGATGTACATCTTTCCCCGCCAATTCGGACTTCACAATGTCTTCACCAAAGATGTGGATCCAAAGCAGACAGTACAGCCGTTCAAGGACTACACTTTGCGGGAAGATGAGATAAAATCTAAGTTTCACGCAAAAGACCCCAAGGTTCCAAAACGTTTGCGGGGAAGAGGAGCAGATTTGGTACGAAACCTTCAGATTCGCCACAGGCGATGTCCTTACAAGCTTCTGCTTGAGCATTACTGTCCAGTGAGTTGTCTTATCCAGTAATGTGATTTGGCTAATTACAAGATCCTTGATACTCCTTCTCGACTGCTGGATGTTGAGCCAGGTGCTACATCATCAAACAAATTCAAGACGCAAATGTCCGCTATCAGCGATGCGACTCCACCCAACAATTCTTCGAAACTGACTATTGTTTCTCCTAAGAAGCCATCCATGATGAGCCATGCCACCCCTACGGCGAAGGTGTCTGCATTTTGTCGTGCAGTCCTCTCACATCTCATTCCATCCGAGTTCTGGGGGTCAGGAGAGATCGCTAGGGAGAACGAGAAAATACTCCACCAGAACGTGAACAATTTCATCGAGTTGCGTAGATTCGAGGCAATGTCCTTGCATCAAGTGACACAGGGTTTGAAGGTAAGCCAAACTTCTAGCCATAGAGTATCCTCTAACAACATTAGATTACCAACATCGAATGGCTTGCCCCTGGCATTGAAGGCAAAACTTCACAGTCCGACATCTCGAAAAGATGGGAGCTATTTCACGAATTTATTTACTACCTCTTCGACTCTGTCCTGATACCGCTTATTCGATCCAATTTTCACGTCACCGAATCGAATGTTCATCGATACCGTCTATTCTATTTCCGTCATGATGTGTGGAGGACCTTAGCTGAGCCTGCCTTGGCATCCTTGAAAGTCACAATGTTCGAGGAGATCAAGCTGGAGAAAGCTCAAAAGCTATTGGAGTCACGAGAGTTGGGCTTCAGTCAGATCAGACTTCTGCCAAAGGAAACTGGCGTGAGGCCAATCATGAATCTTCGACGAAGATCGTTGAAGAAAATTCACAACTCAGTTGTACTAGGCAGGAGCATCAACTCGGTCCTCGCACCAGTGCACAACATATTAAGCCTTGAGAGAGTAAGTTATCTCCATTCGATGATGATCCCCGCTGATAAGGTAGACCTCCGATCCAATGCGACTGGGCTCAACACTTTTTTCAGTCGGTGATCTCTATCAAAAACTTGTTAGCTTCAAAGCTCGTCTTCCAAAGTCCCACGCATCCCTCTTCTTCGCCAAACTCGACGTCCGTTCCGCATTCGACACCATTCCCCAGTCAGCCATCCTCCAGCTAATTCGCTCCCTCCCTTCTGAGTCCAGCTACCGAATATCCAAATACTCTACCCTGAAACCAGGCGACAATCACATCTCCGACACGACCGCCAAACCCATCCGCAAATGGACATCGCTCGCCCACTTCCCCGATGACTTTGATACCTTCGCCGAAAGCCTCTCATCCGGCCTCGCAACCGGCCAGAAAAACACAATCTTCACCTCGAATGTCGTTTCGCGATTCCACGATCGAGGCGAGATCCTCGACTTGCTGGATGAGCACATCAAACGTAACATGGTGAAAATCGGCAAGAAATTTTACCGGCAGAAAGAAGGCATTCCGCAGGGCTCCGTCCTGTCTTCTCTGCTCTGCAATTACTTCTACGCTGATCTGGAAGCTACACATCTTGGTTTCCTTGATCCGAAGGAGAGTTTGTTATTGAGATTAATTGATGACTTTCTTCTCATCACAACGAATCGCAGGCATGCAAAGTTGTTTCTGGAAGTCATGCACGAGGGATTACCAGAATATGGTGTCACCGTCAATCCGGATAAGACATTGGTCAATTTCGAGGTCGCTGTGAAGGGAAGGAAGGTCTCGCGATTACTTGGTGATGGCGGTTTTCCGTATTGTGGATCGTTTGTCGATACGAAGACGCTGGATGTCATGAGAGATCGGGATAGGAGGAAAGATATGGGTTAGTTCTTCCTTCCTTTGCGCGATCATTTCGCGACATTCTGCTAACCAGTTTATGCGTGCAGCGGTGCAAGATTCCCTCACAGTGGAATACTCGCGCGTCCCAGGAAAGGCCTTTGGAAAGAAAGTTTTAAGTGAGTCAATCATTCTTTTTTCTGCTACATTTCAAGCCTGCCATCATAATTTCTCTGCATTCTGCAGCCCAGTGGCAATTTCATTTCATCATTTCTTCCTCTTTCAAAGTGGAAGTCTTGATATCGACGCCCCAAAAAATGCATCTCACTCAGGGCCACGTTCCGCCCCCACCACCAAGTCCAATAATCGCTTCACTCCCGCAAGCCTTGGCGGCCCATTTCCCAGCCCACCACCTCTCACCACCCATTCATTTCTATCTCAGTCAAAACAGCTCAGAACTAGTTGATATAAGTATCAAAAGAAAGCTCTTCCTTCCACATACGACCACAGACTGAGGAAAACTGGGCATCCCGTCCGCTCTGCCATACATAAGCCTCAGATCGGCAGATTAGTAGTTGGGTGGGTGACCACCAGCGAATACCTGCTGTTGTATGTTTTTTTGTGTTTTTTGTTATTTTTGGCAGCAGAGGAGAAAGTTCATTCATTCACCCTCTGCGTTGCTTTCTCGCTGAATCCTTCCTTCTTTTTTTTCTTTTTTTTTCTTTATCATTCTTTGTCTCGCGGTGATTGCAATGTTTGCATTGCATCTATCTTTCCTTCCAATTTGTCCCATTGGTTGGTTTGGCCAACATCCATGTTTTTTTTTAATACCCCAACCCCTCTCCTCCACCCATTCACCGTTACCACAACACACTCTCAAGCAAGACCAACGTCTAACCATCAACAGATACATTCAAAATCCAAGCCCATGCCATGTTCCTCGACACAGCATTCAACTCCCTACAAACAGTAAAAACCAACATCTCAACCGCATTCACTGAGACGGCGATCAAGATGTGGATGTATGCGCGATGTCTGGGGAAGGGCAAGAGGCCGAGTAGTAGGCTAGTGTGTCGTAAGTCTCGGCTATTTCCTTCTTGATTATCAATGGTGTTCTGGATTGGGGAGAAAACGGGCTGACGAGGAAAATAGAAACGATCGAGAATCTCGTCAACTTAGCTTTCGTACTTATGAAGTCCAAGGCGAAGAATAAGAAGAATGTGGGATATAAATGTGGATTGACTAAGATGCAGGTTGAGTGGTATGTTCTGTTGTCTTTATCCTTCCTGATCGTTCGATGACTAAGTCTGGCGCAATGGGTAATATAAAATGCTGACTTGAGGCATAGGTTAGCAGTCAACGCATTTAGAGAAGTCTTGAGGAAGAGACAGAGTGGGTATAAAGAGGTCCTTGGTTGGTTGGATAACCGGATCGCGAGGTTGAGATTTAGGCAAGTGTGAGGGAAGCTGTAAAGGATTCCAAAGTGACAAGGCGAGCATCAGAACTTCAGAAGGCCCGAGATGTTACGACATAGGCGAGTCAAAACAATGCTTGACAAATGTAGACAGCGTGTCTGTGGCGCTAAACCACCATCTTGATCCGTGCTGAATACATTGATATAGTCGCACAAGCGAGATAAACAGGTCGCTGCAATCCAAAGGCATACTTCAACATGGCGGCATGATCAGCGGAAACTTATCAATTTTTAACTGGGACCTGAACTGCTTTTTAGCGTAGCTCCAAAAGCCGACGAATTAGCCTGTCATCGACCTGTCAGATCTAGACTTACCCGTATATAAAAACCAGCGACGGATCAAAAGTAAACCCGCCGTCATCATCACCAGCCAACCACCCCTTCTCAAACGCAACATACTGCTACGGCAACCTTAGATCTTGATTACATACGCATAAGATATTCTCACTACCTCCATACCACAAGGTGATATCCCAACCGCACTTCTCTGAACCGAAAATACACGCATCCCAGATCACATGACTATCGTCAGGACTATCTCCGCGGTTCACCCCTTCTGGCTCGGCCCAGTCGCTTTACTAAGCTCAAACTCGTCTCTTCCACTCCTATTCTAGCTCGTCGTAAGCTCCGACTTCCAGGTCACACCGAGTTTCATCAAGTTCCAACTTGCGGGTGCGGCAGCGGCGCACCCGCACCTGCATTGGTCGTGCCCCACTCCACATGCTATACACCAACCTGCGCCATAAAATAGTAATGCTGATGTGAGGCTAAGAGGCCTCGTACCTATGAGTGGACATTAGACCTCCTAGGCTCTTTGACTTAAACGCTTGGGGGGGGAAGGTTCTCACGCCGCGGACCATGATTCCTACAAGAGGAAGGGCGAATCCTGATGGTGGCGTGGATATATAGTTTCTCGTATGGTCACGGCTAGAAGAAGAGAATTCTTTTTGGTTTCAAAAGCAGTTTTGCTTGTTTTGAAGATTGCCATTTACGATTAAAGATTGAGCATTACTTTTTGAGATAGCCGGAAAGAAAGACATTTCATCATGATCGACATTACACTCTCCGATTCTCAGAGAGAAATCCGTGACAAAGCTGCCCAGTTCGCATCCGATGTACTGATCACAGCAGCGGACACATACGAGAAACACCCTACACAAAAGGAGCGCTTCCAAGCGCTTCGTCCATTCTACGGCCAGGCCGTGAAAGCAGGTTTGGTCAAAGGCCTCATTCCGAAACCGTTTGGAGGTACTGCTGGTACCGTGGTCGAAGCTGCACTACTCGTTGAGCAGCTGTGTAAACACGATCGGAGTTTGTCGTTGACTATCTTTAGCACGGGACTGGGACTGAGTTCTTTGTTGATTGCGGGGTCGCCAGAGCAGAGGGAGGAACATTTGAAGCCATTTTTGAGTGGCGAAGGAGAGCCTTTGGCAAGTCTGTTGCATACGGAGCCCGAGGGGATCGCGAATTGGCTTGAAAAAGGGGGAAGTGGGTTGAGGACAGTGGCAAAGAAGGATGGTGATGACTGGATCATCAATGGCGACAAGGTGGGATGACCCCATTGTCCTGGAGCGAATTGTGACCTGGATCGAGCTGACAAGCATAGATATGGGCGACAAGCTCCTGTGGATGGGACGATCGTGGACCAGATCTCATGTGCGTTGTCTGTCGATTGTCTCCAGATGGACATCCCCAGGATCCACACGCGGATCCAGTAGACTCAACCATGATTCTACTGGTTCCCCGCGAGGTCGTCGCAAAGAACAAGGCCGACGCTTATCAAGTGCTCAAGCACATCGAGAGTAGCGGCTTTTCTGCAACTGGTGGTCCTCATATCAGGTTCACAGACTTCCGAGTACCGGGAAAGAATCTTCTTGCGACTCCAGGAACCGCGGGGGCTGTCATTACCCGAGCTTTCACCTCATCTGCAGCACTCGTGGGGGCCATGGCGACCGGAATTATGGCCGCGGCATTTGAAGCTGCTCTAGAATTCGCCAAGTCAGATTCGAGAGGTGGAGCTCAGGCTCTCCTAGCCCGACAGAGTGTATCGGATCTCTTGATGGATGTGAAGATGAGAACAGACGCTGCGAGAGCAATGACTTGGGTAGCTGCAAGTGCTTTGGACAATGGCAGAGGCGGGGAATTAGCGCTCGAGACGAAGATCTACTGCTCGGAACTGGCTGTGAAGGCAGTTACCGATGCTATGCTGGCAGTCGGAGTGTAAGCTCCCCAGCATACACTCTGAAGAACCTTGTTGACTGTCGCAGCTCCTCGTACAACAAAGATAGCCCCTTCCCGAAGTTGCTGAACGACGCAATGTGTCTTCCACTGACCGGCGGAGGTAACGTGGGCATCAGAAGGCGACAGCTTGAACAGATTTTCGTCGCTGAGGACTACAAACCATGGGCTGCATCCTTTGGCTAGGCCGCAGCCCACTAATCGCCCATCTCCATCTTCATGATCTGCATTTGGCCATCTGCGACTCGGCCGCCGGATCGGGCTCGCGCATGAGCTTCATTGGAGATGGCAATATCGATCAAGTCGAGGTAATGTTCTGCTTTTCTTAGTGAGGGGACAGAAATGTATACTGTGTAAACTTACTACCAACATTCCATCGTTTACCAAAATGGCCGAGAGTACTCTTGAGACTGTCCATGTTTGATGACCATTCAGGACTCTGGAACTCATCACCTGAGAATTGTATGTAAAGCAATGTTGATCGATATACGGCATATGTTGCTGGGAGGGGAAGAGCTGGAAGGTCGATGAAGGCGAGATCCATATGAAACCTGCGAGATATGTCGATTGTCATTCTGATTGCTGAAGCCAGTGCCATTCCAGCAACTTCCTTTCGAGTATCGTAACCAGTTGAGTTATTAATTAAGTTCCAAGTCTTTTCGTGGAGCAATACCATGGCACTGACTTGTCAGCAGAATCTTCAACTAAGTCATGGAGACAAACCTCAGACAAAGCCCAATGGCAGCACAACATTCCTCCCATCCATTAATGGCTTGCTGGACAAGAACCATCGCGAATGATTGCATCGCATGATCAAGAGCGCGAGCTTTTTCGAAATCCATTTCTCGAGTGTACGATGATTGTGCGATCAGATCGAGCACTTGACCCAGGAGATGTCCAGCTTCTGCAGCTCTACAGAAAGGACCTAGCCGAGTGGTCGGTTGATGTGAAGCTGATATCCCGGACGTTGTTCGCATCGATATCGGAGGAGGGAGTCCAGATTGTGCTTCCTCGTCAACTGGTAGTTCCATTGCCGGAACTCCATCACTCCAGCTTCCAACAAGCAAGTGAATCTCATCAGGAGACAGGTCTTGGTTCAAGTATCTGGCAAGCGTCAGATGAAGAAGGCCATGATCAACCACGTTACATACCTATCCAAAGTGACGATGCCCCACCACAATCTTCCAAACTCAGTATTCTGTATGTTCCGAGAGGAATTTCGATACTGGACAGCTTTCATTTTCATTGCCATTCTTGAACAGACGGCCATGGTCACCTGAGCAGCCTCGGTCATACCATGTCCAACCTCATAGAGTGAGATGAGGAGTCCTGCCTGAATCACTTCTATGGTCGATCTCCCGGAAGACACGATGAAAGAGTAGAGCGTTTTGGTTTCATAGTATAGAGGCGTCTGCATTTCTCTCATACTGCTATTGTTTCCAGGAGGTCGAGTGACCAGAAACATGGCAAGCAGCAGACTGGATAGTTCCACGTTGTTGTCTTGTGTGATTGTCTCGAGCCTTTTTACACAGGTGTCGGCGTCGATGACAGGTAGCCAGACATCGATTGTTCGGAAGTAGGTGGATGTCACAGATGGCACTCCATCTCCATTAGAAATGATGATGTTGAGAACCTGGGTCGGGATCGACGCCTCTATTTTCATGGATCTCGGACAGCCATCTGATAAGGCATACATCAATTTGGCGGTGGGTTGAAGTTGAGGGAGGTTGGACCCCTCAACAGACGAGGCGGGCGATTGTACGGTCTTTGGAGGATTCATATCAGAGGCGCTGTACTCATAATCGCATTTCAACAACAGTCTGAACTGGTCGTCAACAGGAAATCCTCATGGAAAAAGCGGGAGACGTACTTCGCACATCTTGCACACGCAGGCAAGTCTTTGCTACATTTTCTCTTGCCATTTTTGCAGTTCCAGCACACCTGTGCAGCAGTGGCTCCCTCACCCATCATTACAGCTACTCTGTTACTCTTTGACTGTAGAATCCGGACGAAACAGGCTCTTCGGGATGTGGCCCCAAAAGGGAACGGTGAAGGATCGGAGACGAGATTTCCCCTCAACACGTGATGCCAATTGTGATTTTGAGGTTATTGATCAACCCACAGACCTCGACACGCCGTGTAGATTGTACTGCCGTGTAAATGGACCAAGGAGCCAATACCAAAACACACCGATTTAATGATATGATGCTGCTGATGCGTCTGACTTTATGTCTTCAATATGACTATCGAGGACTGAGTAGCGCTTATCGAATTGACTTTGCTGCTGACAGTACAGCGGGATAGGATAACGTTGGGGTCGGCAGGTGAAGGCAAATTTCTTGGCGAGTACGGTAGACGAGCGGCAAAGCAGACGCGGAACTGTGCCGAGGAAACTCCTGGGAGAATGTCTCGATATCTCATCAATCTCTCTTCCAGCTCGATACACTGGTCGCCGTCGTTACTCAATGCCCAGTCAGCAATTGACAATTGATCCCACGAAAGGAGCTATTGCAATGCCTTGCAACCGGACCACTATGCTCCGTAATCTCCTTTGAAGAGCTCGTCCAGGGGATCCGATTGAAGCTCGAAATCAAATGCAGGGAAGCTCTCAAATGCTTGGTGCGAAGTTGAAAGGCAGTCTGATTTGTGGAAGTTCATTCATGCCTGCGATATCGAATCTGCGAGCTTCATCGGAAGCATTGGGACCGTCACCATGTTTGCTGCCATAGATCCTGGAGGCTCGCGAACATCACACACCATCCAGTCCTCATGCTGAATGAGATCGTATCATGGCCCGGCATATCCCTCCTGGCTCCTACGTCGTGCTCGATTGATGGTTGCCTTTGATTTAGGACCATACGAACAAAGGAGGTGAAGTCTTGGAGTCGGAGCTAGGGATGTTTTAGAGAGAGTCCCCGGTGGGTCTATTACTTTGTTGGCTTAGGTCGTTGGACTCTCTAGGGATGAATGCTGTGAAGCACCAACACTCGAAAAGGCTGGCGTTGCACAAGAAAGTAGCACACACATTCGACCAATAAGTGGCACTGCGATAGCCATGGTAGGTCCCGTTGTGTAACCCAAACTCGATGGAAATTCTCGTTCAAGAAATGCGCGAAGTTCGGTTTGCCCTTCGACTTCAAAACTATCACGACCCGACACAGCGCGAATACGGGACAGATTGAGTGCTCCATTCGAGATGGAAACAAGCCTAGGATATGCAAACAGTATACTGGCGCCCTCGCCTCTGCCGTTCGACAAAAACTTGCTTCGGGGACTCTGCTGCACCACGAGCCGACTGCAGATTCACTATGGTCTCTTTTTGATCCGGACATATCATTTCCTTTTTCCCTTACTGCTATGTCTAGTCTTTCGCGGAGTATGTGCTTATCCTAAATTTCGTCTCTCCATTATATACCGACAGATCTTCAACCGCCTGTTGTCCTTCTCTCTCAATCGTCTTTTTGATCTCTGCACTCCTTGGAGTAATCCTGCACTCGAAGAGATTAGGTCGTATGTTTAGTCCATCACTGTTGTTTGTTAGATTTGTCGGAGTCTCAGCGTTTCTACTTACGTGTAGTCAAATATGTCGACTGGAATATCTTTCCCGGCCTTGTCAACCGCTTTTTGGATATTGAAAGCCCACAACAAGCGAGCAACACTGATGAATGTGCCCTGCTCAGCAAGTGCTTGACCGGCACAGACTCTTCTTCCCCATCCAAAGGTCATATAGCCTCGCTCATTCGGAAAGGGTCGATAATCTGGACTACTTTCCAGATATCTCTCAGGATTGAATCGATCTGGATCTGGAAAGTCCGTTTCATTTCGGTGAATCGCCCACACGTTACCTTGAACCCAGGTATCCTTCGGTATCAACCAGTCCTGACTATATCAGTGTCGTTCAAAGCAGCTCTATGGATTCCGCACCTTGTAGATCTCATCTCGAATAGGAGCATGTGGCTGACCTCCCAGAATCGCCACAGACCTCCACCGAAGTACTTCCTTGACAAACGCTTTCACGTACACCAAATCTTTCTCATCCTCAAAATTCGGACTCCGATGAGGTCCAACAACCCTATCTAATTCCTCCCAAGCCTTGGACAAACTCTCTGGAAAGGCACAGCAAGCTAGAATGAATGTGATGAGTGTTGAGCTCGAAGTATCGCTTCCAGCTCCGAACAAGGAGCCTGCTAGTGTTGAGACCTCCATATCTGATAAGTTGTATTTGGGAGCTTGTTCGAAGAGGTTCTTTGAGTAACTGTCTCGACCTTCAGTGTTGGCTGCTTCCTCTGCTAGTGCGTAGAAGAAATTCTTGGCTCGAGGCGTCCCGAGACCTTTCTTCCATGGTGCGATTCGGTTCGGGAATTTAGCGAGCCAGGGGAAGGTCTCCATAAGCATGGGAAAGGTCTTTCCGGGGACGTTGTGCTCGGCTGCTCGTTGCATGAGGTCTGGCAAAGAGGGGTCAGCAACCACTTCTAGTACTTTCAAGCGGATTGTTTGCTATGGCTCCGGGGCTTCTCGAACTTTGGGTACTTACATATAACCTCTGTTATAATCGGGTCTGTTATCTTCGATATCCTCCTCCCAAATCCAATGATCGAGACAACACTTGCAGCATATCTCTCAAAATGAGCGACGTAGTTCTCAGAATCGGTGAGCAGGTCCAACAGCACCACTTTATTCTCGTCGCTCTGCAACTTCTGGTAATTGCGAACCTGCTGCATTCCAACACCCATGTGAGTCAACTTCCTATGAACGCGGAACCGATCTCCATATTTCATGGTCACCAGACTTGCTTGGTCGAAAGCCAGTTCTCCAAATACTACCATTCGGGGTCGGGATGAGAATGTAGCTGCTCGTTTATCAAGGAGGTCCGAGGCGCTCTTAGCATCGTTTAGCCAGACTGTAGGGTTGCGGCCGATCCAGAAGGTTATGATTCCTGAATGGTATTGTTTGGAGAGTGCTTCGAAGTAGATCCATGGTTTCTTGTCCGGGAGTAGATGTGTATTGCCAACTATTGGGAGGGGAAATGGTCCTGGGGGCTGTAAAGAGGTTCAGTTGTGTTTGGTGGGATGGGATGGAGAGATTACCATCTTCCTGCGAAGCAAAAGCATGCGTGCGTAATCCACGATCAGAAATGCTGCGCATGCAGCTATCAACAATAGAGCTACATGACTGATTGTGAGGTCGCCAGTAAGTTGCTGTAAATGCGATAATGCCGGCATGCTGTCAGAGTTCCAAAAATCTCAGAAATTCTGGAAAGGGGGAGGACGAAGCTCGAATGTGCCTTGGCAGTGGTTTATGTAGAAGTCGATATATTTCAAATATCGATGAGCTTGAGAAAAGCTTCAATTTACCATCTTCGGGAAACCTCCACCGACAAATCTACAAAGTACGACGTCTCGTTGGCCCTACAAGTCTCAAGTTAGTCTTCGGCAGCATGAATGCGATACAGGATTTCCAATACAGTGACTTCACCCCACATTCTAGTGCGGGGTACAAGTTTGGAATTCAATGTGGGGCTGAGAACCCCTCTATTGTCCTACAGGGTTCATTCTGATGGTTCTCCTTAATATGACGGCTGTCCCTGAATTAGTCTGTATGTTGAGAGTGCAAGGAGTAAACAAGTAAAATGGCTTCTCACTCAGAATTTGGCGAATCGACCACAGCGACTGAAGTTGCGAGTACTTTCTCAGAGCACATCAAAGGCAAAACAAGTAAACAATCCGCTCGGCTATCACACGTATATTTTTCTCCCCCAGAATCTAACAATATCTAGTCCTCGTCGTAGGCGTCTCACCCCAAAGTCTAGGCGAACATATCGCCGTCTCCATAGCCCGACACTTACCATCTCACCTCCTCCTCGCCTCGCGCACAGCCAGCAAGATTTCAACAGTGATCTCACAAATCAACACGATCTCACCATCTCTCAAAGTCACACCAATAACTATAGACCTCTCCTCCCAAACATCAGTTCGTTCGGCAGCAAAGGAGATACTCTCTCTCGCTCCAAAACTAGACATCCTTATCAACAATGCAGCTGTCAATGTACAAGCGTACCAGGAGACGGAACAAGGCATCGAGATGCATTTCGGGACCAATCACATCGGCCTCTTTTTACTCACCAACCTTTTACTACCCTCCATGATCGCCGCTGCCTCAACTTCTTCCAAGCCAGGAGCGACTCGAATTGTGAATTTGACGAGTGCAGGGCATAGACTCAGTCCGGTCCGTTTCGGCGACTACAATTTCAAGAAATCGATTGAGGATTTACCCGAGGAGGAAAGGCCGCCTCCTGGATTACCGGAGAAGTTGATGCCGGAAAAAGGGGAGACGTACAATACATTTTTGGCGTATGGACAGAGCAAGACGGCGAACATTCTGTTTAGTGAAAGTTTGAATAAGGAGCTTGGGGAAAAGGGGGTGAAGAGTTATGCGGTGCATCCTGGCTGTAAGTTCAGTCTTTACCTCTTCAATCCTTTCTGAGCTCTTGCGATGTGTCAGTATGAGCCTTTTACGGCATTTTGGGAGTTTGTAACGGCCATTTGACTGGATCTTGCTGATATGAGAACAGCGATATGGACGGGCTTAGCTAGGAATCTAGACGAAGAGGGCCAAGAGCTCATCAAAAAGACGGGCAAGTTCTGGAAGACTGGCGATCAGGGAGCTGCTGGGACTTTGGTCGCGGCTTTTGATCCAGCCTTAAATGGTGAGAGTCTCCATTCAATTCAATCCTTCGATTCCTGCCACTGGCATAGCTCATTCTGGGCAATGTTCCGAAGAGAAGAGACTGATGCCAAGCAGAAATTCCAGCCGGTGGGTACTATATGGCGGATTGCCAAGTTGCTGAAGCAGCACCAACTGCGATTGATGAGGGTATTGCGAAGAAGCTATGGAGTCTGAGCGAGGAATTAGTGGTTGAGAAGTTTGACTTGAAGAGTCTGTAAGGAGGGCTGTGAAGACCGTCACGTGAGCATACTTCTGACGTACCTCTTTTAAGGTATTTGTTAATCTAGAGAAAGAGGCGTCTGTTTAATTAAACATACCCATCATCGATCTTGCAAGTCCGGAGTTCGGAATATGAATTATGTCCGGTTCCAGGAGATCTGACAACTGTGCCAGAAGCTTACGTACATTGGCACAAAGCGGCGTCCCATCGAAATGCAGCTCGAAAAGGCATCGAGATTTTTAATGTACAAGGGTTTGAAAGTTGTAGAGGGTATCTAGAACTTGAAGATATCGTAGGATGATTGTAAGCCCTTATTTCTAGCTACTTCTTTCGTTAGGGCAAAATAACGAGGTATTTGGGTCTTGGTGACGTACCACAGAGTAAGCTTCACTTTCAAGCGCTTCGTACTTCCACTCGCTGCTTTTGTCGCACTGGTGGTCGGAAACTTCTAAGGCCCGTTCGCAAATTTGAAGTTGCCGTCAAACCTGTTGGCCTACGGACTTTTACGACATCCATGTGTAATTGCTTTATATATGTCCAAAGTCGTGAGCTTAACTTTTCACGTCGCTGAATACATTTTTCCTTGTGTCTTGTGGGCGTTGTTCGGAACCATCATCCGACCATCCAATTGTTGACCGCCAAGAGTAATTGAAGATGTCCACCATGCCGGCGAAGACCCCGTCCAAAGGGACCTTAGAAGGAACCAGGAAACATCCTTGTAAGGATACCCAGATTTTGAATGCCTCGTAAGCTTCTGAGTACATTCGAAGTTCTAATTTCTGCCTTTCATGTAGGTGTCCTCTGCCAGCAGCGTAAAGTGAAGTGTGACAGGAACGAACCCTGTGCGAATTGTGTAAAGGCACGGATAGACTGCATATCGCCTTCTACTCTCCCACCCAAGAAGAGGAAAAAGCGCTTTCCCGAAGCGGAACTACTTGCTCGATTAAGAAGGTACGAAGACCATCTGAGGGTAGGTCAATTTACGCTCTTTCTCCGTTGGTCACTCCGGGGAGTCATGCAAACCTGGTCTCACTCCTATTTACATTGTCAAAAATTGTTTCGGTAGTTTACTTGAAATTACGGCGTACGTATTGACAGATATCTTGTGTAGGCTTATGGCGCTGATATCGATGCCATCAATGCTGGCGGAATCGTGCCTCTGCCAGTTCCTGCCAAGTCACTTGAAGGCGCAGAGGCAGCCGATCCTCGAGCGTCTGTAGACCAACATATGCGATCGTTAGCCATCAGACGAGCACTCAAGCATACCACTCAGTAAGTTTGGATGCTAAAGAATAATATGATAAAGGAAAAAACTTAGACACTAACTGGGGTAGTGCCCCTTGGACTGGTGTAAATGAAGAGGTAAGCCGCCAGGTTTCGAGTTCTAGATATGTGCAATGCTTGGACTGACTGGCGGTAGTTTCGAGATGCTGAAGATATACTGCAAGGCTCTTCAGGGGATGAGTTGTATGACAAGCCCATAACAAGAACATACGACGCCATTCATTCCGACGGAGGTGACCTCCTCTTCTCCACACCCGCCACCGAAAGGATGATCGACCTTCACCCTCCCACGGTACAGATCTTCCGACTCTGGCAAAAGTTCCTCGACAATGTCAACCCAATCGTCAAACTTTTCCACGCCCCAACAGTCCAGCTTCAGATACTAGAAGCCAGTGCCGACTTAGAGAATGTCTCGAAAGAAATGGAGACTTTAATGTTTGGTATCTATGCCACCGCTGTTTGTTCGCTAAGCGATACCGAATGTACGACCATGTTTGGTGAGGAGAAGGAGGTTTTGCGTCTACGGTATTCAGGAGGTGCGAGGCAGGCCTTACATAGGGCAGGCCTATTAAGGACCTCGAATCTTGTTATTCTGCAAGGCTTCGTGCTGTACCTGGTAAGCTTCGACGATAACTGATTCTCGATGCTGGAAAGCTGACATTAGATCATCCAGATATCCTGCCTAAACTTCCACAGTGAGTGATACCCGGTGGCCCGGCTTGTTCCAAGTCCACTGCGCAATGATCAGTTCCAGCATCCTCGAGGAATTTTGGGACTTATACTAGATGAAATCGCATGCTGATCTCTAGTTGTTCTGCAGTCGATCCACGCTCCCTCTTCTGTTTGACCGGCATAGCAGTTCGGATCGCTCAAAGGATGGGACTCTGCTACGACGGCGCAAGCTACGGCCTGCAACCGTTCGAGATCGAGATGCGTCGACGCCTTTGGTGGCAAATTATGCTCCTAGACTTCCGGGTGGCAGAAATGTGAGTGCTGTTTGTCTTTGTAACGTCGCAAAACCCTTTGGCGACTTCTCTGCCATCAAGTGTAAACATGACTAAGTCCAATATTAGGTCTGGAGCAGGCTGTTCGATCCTCACCCACGTCTGGACTACCAAATTTCCATTGAATGTAAACGACAGCGACCTCTACCCAGACATGCGTGATCCTCCTGCGGAACACAATGGCGTCACAGAAATGGTTTATGTCCTAACGCATTGCGAAATCACCTCATATTTCAACAAAATGCGGAGCTCGCACTCATCGTTACAAGTGAAGGACAAAGAAATCGACGATCTAGCTGCGCACATTGAGAAGACTTACCTTCAGTATTGCGATCCTTCCATCCCACTTCACGTCCTCTCTATCTTAATGGCCCGTACACGTATCGCAAAGCTACATATGGGACCTCGCCACCCTCACATGGTCCAATCGAAGAACATGGCCACCACTGAGAAAGAAGGATTGTTCAATTTGAGCCTGCAGATGCTACAGAATCATAACACCCTGATGGGTTCGAACGCCATGAAAAATTTCTTTTGGCACATTGTCATCAATTTCCCATTCCCTGCCCACGTATACATCCTCACGTCACTGAAGACGAGGCCTCAGGATGAGATGAGTGATAAAGCTTGGGAAGCCTTTGGGGAATTCTTTCGCTTGAGAATGATGCTTTGGGACAGGAGCGAGACAGTCAGACCGAAAGAGAGTGCGCTGCATGCTGCGCTTGCGAACCTGACGGTCAAGGCTTGGGATGTTAGGGAGAAGGCGTTGCCGGGCATCGATGTACCGCCTATGATTGCCAAGATGAGGGAGGAAGTCAGGGCGAAAAAATCTCCCAAGGAGCCTCTGACTGAAACGCCACCCGTCATTGCTAGTGGAGAAAACAATGGCGATATGTTTACGGATTCGTTCTCGTGGATGGATCAGCCAAATACGGGGCTGGGACAGGTCACCGATCTGGGGTCTGGCGTGATGCATGGCATTATGATGGGACAGGACAATTCGTCCGTCGGCATGGGGATGGGGTGGGACTTTTGGAATGATCTAATGCCGGTTTATGGCAATGGAAGCGGTAATGGACAGGAATATGGGAGAGGGCAAAATATGTACAGTAGCTGAATGCTCACTATCCGACCGAGTTCTGTCTTTATACGAAGCGCGCAAACCCTCTTGCGAAGTCAAACCATTGTCTTCACTAAATTACCAAGAACATAGCTGGGCATGTACATAGAGGCTGGGAAAGCAGCAAGTTGCTAAGGTGGCCGTGCCAAAGCACCCAAAAGGTGGATCAACCAAGAGACAAGTCGTGAAAATGGACCAGCACATCAGAAGTCGTGTGCTTGCTATCCCGAATATCTCCCAGTTCTTAGAAGCGCCTTCTTCTCTTAGGCAACCATACAAATTTCCTTCATTATCTCCTGGACTTGGCCATGGTCTAGGAGTTCAGATGATTTCAGTCTCGACGTCTCGCTGTCGCTGTGCGTCGTGTGCTTGTCGCCAAGATATCCTGGACTCATTTCGTAGATGCCCACCCATTGGCAGCTCTCCGGACCCCGGAACAAGTTCGTGATTAAAGCTTCTGGATTCCTGGCCACTTTTAAAGCATAGAGCGGGAATCATTACCCATAGACTACTTCCACCACCGTCCCATCCCAATTAAGTCTCACGTTTAATCTCTCCTCAATCCAATCATCTGTCGTCACAGAATGAGGGAAGATGAATCGAGTCTGCTTAGGGAACTCAAAGTCTGGTGACTGTTTGCTCCATCAGTTTTCATACATCTATATGGCATTCGTATCCGTGCTTATGGAATTTCATTGTTTAACTCACCGAAGGATTTGCTACCCGGAGGTGGTAAGATGGGCCAAGAAACACCTTGTGACCGCGCAATTTATCTTCCCATTCATCGACTGACGGAGCGCCTTCAGGGTGGAACCAACGCAGGCCAGACTCATGCAATGGCTCAGGAGGAGTCGTCGATAAGATCGTGAAGGGGATCTTTGAGATGATGACTGGGGCAAGGAGGATGGCGGTGACAGTTATCGCTGCGAGGGTATGAACGAATCGAGGCATACCTCAGTGAAAGGTAACTCTGGTCGGGAATGGAATCGCCGCAGGCTTTGAGCGCTTGCGCAGTAGGCTTTTGAATGCTGGAGCTTTGTTGTCAAATCGTCAGCGACTGTAAGAAGGGTTGTACGCGACCCGACTTTCTTTGCACTGCAGAATAGAGCCAATCAATGAGTAAGCATCAATATCAAATGTCCGCAAAGCCAAGCGCACCAATCACCGAACACTCCAGCAGTCTACATTACTGCACAAGGAGGCAAATTTGCTTGTGGGTAAGCTCCGTCCATCATGACACTTATTTCCATTGGTTGCAACCTCAATTCTACAGAAGCATGTCCGGCTCCCCACACATTGTTCTACTCTTCGAGGCTGACCTCGTAGATAACCAAGTGCAAGTAAGCAGCGTAGCTACACAGCCAATAACCTTCCGTCTCCCAGTCCTTTCTCATCAATCCATGAACCTCGATCCCTGGGGACACTCTTCCCAGAACAGTATCTCTACATCCACCCACAGACCATACAACAACATCAACAGAAGCTACAGGCAGTGATCAGCGAAGGTTACGGAAGTCCTCCATGGCTCTCTCGAAGATTCCCTTCATTCTCGTAACATATGCCCGGACGGTGGGATCATTGTCGAACGCATCTCGCACAGGTTTCTTCTCCACCCGGTTTGAGTTCTCGTTAATTCCAGCTTCACGCATTCTTCTGTCGAACTCTGCCTGGCACCATTCCTCCATGGCTTTGAAAAGATTCGAATCAGTATACACATTCGAAAAACTTGATCTGATGCGACAACGGTCTCGTAGAGTTGCAGACATGGTTGAGATTTCAGAGAGCTGTTCAGAGAGCGCGACTCTACCAGCATCTGACTGGACTGGACTACGATAGATGATCATGTACTTGGAGAGATCTGCTGGCCTAGTCATGATCCCGAGAACAAAGAGAGCATTGTCTGCTGCAAAGTCTGGCGTTGCTCGAGCAGACTCGATGATTTGCCAATTCGGGGGCTCGAGCTCATAGCGATTGTACCACCGACCATTCGAGTCCTTGCGTTGCTTGGACCATTCCCACCACAGCTGTCTAGCACGGATCCCAGCTTTAACCAATGGCCCATTGATCTCAATTTGATCCTCAAGCTTGGATAATCTTTCGGCATTGGTAGCGATTGCTGCTGCTTGAAGTTGCAACTTCATCTTGGCGGAAGAAAGCTCCAGACGGGTCGAAGCATGGGCAATTCTCTCGGTATTCAGAGTATCTTTGAGAACACGCCACCTGGGCTCAATTTCTGTTAGCTTCGCTTGACACCTCTCATGATCCGCCTGCTTCTCTGCTAGAAGTGTCTTGAGATCGTCTGTCTCCGACAGAAGCTGGGAATTCTTTTCCTGGATGCTGTGAAGAGTGTTGGTAAAGTCCTTCTTGTCCTTTTCTGGACGGTTCTGCAAATCTTTGAGAATCTTAAGGAGCTTGACTACCTCTAGGCTCTCAAGCTTGTCTTGTTCCATCCGCAACACCTGACCCTGGGCGAAATCCGCGAACCTCTTGGCTTCATCTAGTTGGCCGGCAAGAATCTCGTTCTCTCTTCTACTAGCCTCCAGTTCTTTCCCAAGTGCCAAGGCTTCTTGATTAGTCGTACTGCGAAGCTTCTGGGCATTTTGATGTTCGGATTGAAGCATGGAGATCTGTGACTTGAGGAAACTGTTCTCCTCGAACAAATGTGATGCCACTGCGACTTCAATAACACGAGCTTCTTCCAATGCCAGGACCTTTGTATGAAGAGTTGCTGCGTCTGAAAACCCGGCTTGGAGATTAGTCACCTCTGTAAGGCTGCTCTGGGATGACGCGTTCCGCACTTCTTCCAACTCCGCGGACTTGTCCTTTTGTATGTCGTCTTGCCTCAGCATGGTAGCTTCCTGCTTGACCTCGCGGTCCTTGAGGACCTCTTCAAGCTGTTTTCGAGTGTTCTCGTTCTCTTCGTTCAATTTCGTGTACTCTCTCTCGAGTCTGTCTAGGGTTACTGATGACGACACGCTGGCTTCCTCTGCTTCCTTCAACTTCTTCTCGAGGCACTTGATATTCTCTAGGTGGCGGTCATTGTTCTTTGTGATTTGTGAACAGCTTTGAAGAAGATGATTTTTGTGTTTGTTGGCATCCTGGAGCTCACAGTTGATGGCCAAAATCTTCTCTGAGTGTGCCTTCCGCTCTTCATTTGCTACGGCAGTTACTGCCTCCAACTCTATCTGCATACTATTGACCTTTTCCACAAGTTGGGCTTTCTCCGCAGTCAAGTTTGCTCCGGCAGACTTCGACTGGGCTTGAAGGGCGGCCATGTTGTTTTCGTGCTTCTTCACTTCTTGATCTTGGGCAATGGCGGCTTCAGCGGAACGGACTTCAAGAGCATCGATCCTGTCTTTCAGAGCCACTTCTTGTCTGCTGAAGAGCTCTGCAGCTTTTTTCATCTCGTCCTCAAGCCGATGAACTTCCGTCTTGAGTTCATCAACAACTTTGCTCTGGGTCGCCACGATTTCGGTAGCCTCAACTAGGAGCTTCGCTGTTTCCAAATATGTATGTTCTTGCTTACTCTTGACACTTTCAAGGTCCGCGAGGTTGCTTTGGAGCTGGATGGCGTGTTCTTGGGAAAGATGTAGGCTACTTTGGAGGGTACTGAGCTCTTTCAAGGCGTCCTTCAATTTGGCGGCAGTCACATCCGAAGGCTCGTATGATGTTATGAAGCTTTCGATGCTCGACACGGAGCCGGCTCGCTCTCGTTCTACACCAGTCGCCTGCTCCAGAGAGAACTCAGACACACTCGAGTGGGCGCTTAGGTTTGAGGTTGGGATCTTGTTCGCGTTCATCTTGAGATTGAATGGAGAGTCCTGGTGTAGTCAGTAACGTCATGGCAAGGTGAGAGGCTGCACGTAGACATACCGCGATAGACTGCCTAAAGACTTCTGCTGGATCGTCTTGGGGCTCATGAATGCCACCTACAATTGCTCGAAAGCTGGTACTCGAACATCCAGATGTGGTAGGAGAAGCCATGTTTGTGACTCTGGGTGACTTTGACGCGTTGTTAGCATGTGCTAAAGAAGGGGGCCTTCTCGGACTCACCATTGTGTTATACTTCCTACGCCTAATAGTAGGCTGAGGATGTGGTACCTTACTTTGGAAAGACTGAATTTGGTCGCTCCGGACTACCTTTGGAGTTGCAGCGTCATCTAGAGTCACCATTCTCGACGCTGATGACTGCTCTGATTGTGTCAGAGGAGATGAGAAGCAACTAACGCAGTATCCCTGGGTCTAGGAGGAGGTTACTCTTGATGTGGTGTTATTGAAGGATACAACGAGAATGAAAGTATCGTAGGATGATGTGAGGCAATTTGACGCGGTCTTGTCTCGGTCGGGAGTAAAGTAAGCTCAAGCTAGCGCGACCCTTTCTTAGGCGCTACTCCTCGCTTAATTCGACATCACTGTTGACACTCCCCAGCTAGGACAGTATATTCCGTCAAGTTTAAGGACCTCATACGCTCGATAACCAAAGTACGATTAATCTTACACACCATTGAGACTAGCTCAAGTCCGCTTGTCAAGGCCTAATTTTGGAAACACTGAGTGTCTAAACTCATCTGCCGGGATTTTGTAAGAACTCCAATAGTGTCCATTTGAGTTTGGTGACACCGGGGCAACCATTTATGTTCTGCAACACTTACGACAGATTGCACTTTTTCCCAGGTGAAATTGTCTTCGATGACGACACAGACCCACATGGTGGGGGATTAGTTGAGTCTGAAAAAGGTAGCTCTTGCCTACTGCGCAGATATCTTACGGGTACCGAACATTTTTTCTCACGCTGATTCCCAAATTGAAAGGTACAGACGCGTCACAAAACACTCAAGCGATGGCAATGGTTCCTGTGATGACAATTGATTGATGACTGATGACTGAGTTATCGCACAGTCTAGGAAACATAAAATATGAAGGGACAAGTAGAAGATGCGCCTAGTATAAAAGCAACAGGCTTTACTGTTGCGAACCAAGGACCACTTTCGATTATCCGTCAAGAAAGGAAAATTAGCATGGCTCCAAAGAAGGAGTACCGAGCTGCAGCTTCCGTTGCGCAAAATTAATCCGAAGAAGGCCCTGGCCTAGTCAGCGATGTCTCTGCAATGCAATAAATCGTGGACATACCAAAGATAGTTTGGTGGAAGACCAAACTAATTTCAAAGTCCAAGTTCTGAGCCAGAATCTCTCTCAACAATAGAGACCGGCCCATTCCTCCCAAATATCCATGGATGTTATTGCCAAAGAGTCAAGATCTCGAACCAGGTATAGGGCTGATACGTCTGTTGAGCCAAGCCAGGTGAGCTCTCACTGTCTGCTTCGTAATCTGTCTCATTGCCTGGTAGTACTTCTCGATCCGAGGATCTGCCTCGAACTTGACATTCTTCTCCTTGTTAGTCAAGCTTCTGAAGTTTTCATCAGAGAGATGGAAGCTCCACCAGTTGCGGCATCGGTTGTACAAGTCGTAAAATTCCTTATCTGAAGCCTTGTTGTGAGTCTGGGACGTACCGGAAAGGCAGCCGACACGGGTAGCTAGCATGTCCACCATGTCTATGGCCTTACAGTTTGCGATCTTGGTCGTCGGAGGACATCCATATCGATATTCAAATTCTTCTGTAGTGCTGAGTCGTCCCATTGAGAATAGCGCTTGGTCGATCAGAAATTGTCCATGATGGACCGCAGCATTTCTCTCCCGGATGTGCTTTTCTTCAGGTCGACCTCTGAAGTATTGCCAGGCTCCGTTGATCAGAACCTTTCGGGAGCCTGCGAGCCATCCTCTACGGATGGGTTCGACGTAATTTACGAAAAGCTCCAGCTTTCGCGTCAATTCAGATAGTTTGAGGTCTTTGGCGGTCATGTTTCGCTTCGACTCAGACAGTTCGAGGTCTTTGGTGGCCAGGTCTCGCTTCAGGTTAGATATTTCGAGGTCTTTCACGGTCATACTTCGCTTCGACTCAGACAGTTCGAGGTCTTTGGTGGCCATGTCTCGCCTCAGATTAGATATTTCGAGGTCTTTGGCGGCCATGTCTCGCTTAAACTCCATGTTTCTGGCTTCCTCAGCCTGATTGGCAATGGCAACCTTTTGGAGCAGTTCCTCGATCAGGGCTTGATCCTCGGGAGAGCGAAGGCGGAGAAGTTGGATCTTGTGATCATCATCAGACTCAAGAGTCGAAGCGTCCGTAAGCACGGGGCTTAACAGAACAGAGCTGGATCCCACCGACAGAGTGATACTCTGGACTGTCACATGTACTGAGCTGGATTCAGGACTCGTGATTGAAGTCATGGGTACTCTGAGGGATGGCTGGGATGGCTGCAATACCAAAAATGTCAACCGAATGTTGGACAGTCTTAATAGCGGGTTACAAACCTTAATTGCAGTGGCTGTGCCGTTGAAGGTGACCTTGACCTCGATATCACCATGCGCAGGGCTCCATTGGCCAGAGACAGACACTATGACCAGTGCCGGGGGGGCCGTGCCTGGGCCATTGTCCTGGGACATTGTGGTGGTGGTGGTGGTGGTGGTGGAAGTGTGGCGTGGATCTCTTGATCGCGGGTGGGAGGAGTTGATGTTGTTGGTACGTTTCAACGAGGACAAGGCAGGCGAAGCATGTTTAAGTATTTTTGCATACTCTTAGCCTCTTCTATTGAATTCTAGTGCTACCTCATTTGCATTCACCGCCATCGTTTGAGGAAGTTGGCCTGAAAATGGATTTCTTGGGAGGTATTTGTTTTGTACCGCAGTGAACGATTCTAATGAATGACAGTAGCAATTGAAAATTTAGTGAATGCATCTACTTGCCGTCGCAGGAGGGCTTCTATACAGATTCTAATAGTAATCCATTGAGCAGTAAGTCTATAGTGGGTCGGGTGGTGGAGGCCAGCATCTGTCGGACTTTCTCAATAGACTTGACCACTCATGATCATCGATTTCATTACTTGGGTCCCACTCATGGAGCACACAACTGTTGGTTACTGTTTAGTCGATTGCCAAAGTCAGCGTAAACTTCCATGACTTTGACTAAGGAGCTCTGGCTTCCTTATCGAGCATGTATTGAATCACATTTCTGCGATGCATGTCGTTTTGGCAAAGCAGCTATAATCATCGAGGAGGGGTTTCCAATGTAACAGCACCATATATAGACTAGTTCATAAACAAAAGCTGGAAGAATAATAACTGAAAATGCTTCTTAGATGAGTGAATCTGTTATGTCAACAAAACCGTCAGCTCCCGACTGGCAAGCGAGACTTTGAGTAACAAGGCCCCCATTCTCTGTAGAAGTCGACTCACAGTATAATTTGGACTCAACAGCTGCAATGCATTCGATATTGGATATTGAATACACTCGAGCCGAGGACCAAGTTGGAAGCCTGACGAGACGTAGTAACTAACCAAGGACTCAATGTAAGCGATTGACTAGCATGGCTCTTCACTTGCGGACTCCATTACCTCTCATTTATATGTCCCCGATCATGAGCTTCCAGGGGCAAACTGTCCTCCCTGAGCCTCTCACCTTCTTTATCCACTCCACCAAGCCTTTGCATACCAAGGAGCTACTTGCTCCCTGCTGACCTATTTGCAAACAGTATTTACGAGCGGCTCTCAAAATGACTCAGCCAGGAAGGTCCAAGAGCAAGGGCACCGTCACCAACAAGGAGTGCGACACCCTGGTCGATATCCTGTCTGCTACACCATCTGCCCATCAACCTTCTAGCCAGTACAGTACCACAGCCAAGAAACACAAGAAGACGGATGTAGCTACAGCGACCATGGATACCGATGATGACGAACTCCCTCCACCAGCGAAGAAGGCCAAGGTCGACAAGTCAGAACTACAGGCTAGACAAGCCAAGGGTGTTAGCCCCTACTTGGTCGAGATCGCTAGATTGAAGGAACAACATGTTGCCGAGATCAAGAAATTGAAGGAAGGATATAAAGCTGAGATCAGGGAACTCAAGGACGAGGATATAAAACTCCAAGATATGGAGGAGATCAACGAATTGAATGAGAAGCATCAAGCTGAGATCAAGATTTTGAAGCAAGAACACGAGGAGTTGAAGCACATTATCCAGGCTCAGAAGACAGAGATCAAAATTCGGGAGCATCTGGTTCAGGTTGGAGCTGCTGTTCGAGGTCGGTGGTTCGAGCTTGCGAAGAGCAGCGCTGGTATCGGTCAGCCTGTCACAACTATCGTTGAGGCAGGAGAAAGAGCAATCACTCGGGGTAACATTCGTGCTGACTTGGCCATGCTGTATCTGGGCTATGCTGCTCTTCCTTCTGGTAAGTTGGCCACAAACGAAAGTCCATTCTGGCTGAGTCGTTGCCAAGTCCGGCGTGGTGCATTGAAATGGCTGTTCTGAAAAGACAGTTGCTGACATCTGTAAAATAGTTCAAGCAGCCGAGGCCGCTTCTGGAAACCTCGACCCAGATAGCAAGTACAAGGATATTTACTTCAAAGACTTATATACCTTGAGCTTCAGCGAATTTTCCGAACATCTCAACGACGACTTCCGTTCCTATCCACTGAAGAAGCTGGAGATATGCGAGATGTCCGGAACCATGACAAGTCTCACCGGATTCTCAGCTGCCCATAAGTATGAGGAAGAAGGTCTCTTGTAAGTTCCAGAATCGCCTTCGTCTTAGATTGCAAATATTCCTACGTGCAGTTCCCAATTAGAACTCCATTTTGCCTTTCTGGAGTCACTGAGTTAAAATGCTGACTGGCATATTCTTCTCTAGGAACAAATTCCAGGCTTTGGCGATCGCTGCAGACGAGGAATGGGCCAAGCACATCTGCCACCTCTGGCCTGATCACCAACGACGTCTCAATACCGCAAACAGCTGGCCACCCTTAGAGATGATCATTCGAGAGATGAGGACCATCGTCGAAGACTTTGTCGAGAGCGCCTATGCTGACGCACCAGCAACTCTCAATTCAACCCAGGCAGAGAATGGTCGTGCAGGATCGGGTCCATACAATGCCATGAGCAGTGCTAAACCCTCTACAGAACCATTTGGCTGGGCTTCAGCTTCCTGGAGTTCGCCCGCTTCAAACAGAACCACTTCGGGTACTCGTGACAACGCCTAGCTCTGCTCCGCTCACCAAGATCTGTGGGAGACTGCCAATGCGCTTGGGCGTGCTCCCATTCGGGGTGTCGAGGAATATTACTTGAAATTATCATACACATACATATGAATACGCATCCGGAGCCACGCAAAAATTTGCGATGCTTTGATCATATGCAGGAACGATTTGAGCAAGTTGATAAACAACTTGATGCTTCCTGCCTGCATTTTATGCTTATCGGCGGTGGGCAAGCATGGGAACTCAGAATAGCAATGTCATTTAGTTTTATGGGCCGCTCGTACATGAACCGGCCTCGAAGCTTTCCAAACTCTCAAACATCAAACGAAGTCGTATCTGCTGATGCAAAAGCTACCCAATTCGACGAAAACTGATTCCAGATTTAACAGTAAATGTCATGTAACGACCTCTTGATAGAGATCTCAAGTAGAGTAGCTGCGGTGAAGACAAAAACTTCTCTTTACTTCATATATTCAGCACATTGTACAACGTGAAAAGAGAAATGCTGTTGACAACGTGTATTGCATTGCGTGTTGCTCAGAATTTTTTTTCTCTGAACGCGTCGAGATTTTCTGTTCTAGCCACGGAAAGCGAAGAAGCAACAGTGATAGCTTCATCAGAAAGGTCGTGGCCGTCATATATTATAGACAACAGCGTGGGCGGGAAGGCGTACGTGCAATGCACCACTCCAGCTCCTGACCAGATCAAGAGTCGGGACCTCGAGCTGCTGGATGTCCCTGGCCCAGAGGCTCTCTCAGGATCGTCCCTGCAAAGAGCCACCTTCCAGACCATCTGCAAGGCTCGGGAGCCGACTGCTAGTCACTCAATGATAAGCTCACCAGGCCCTTCGTCGTAATCCTTCTGGCAAGGACCTGAATCATTACTTCTTGAGTTCTCGGCTTCATCCTCGTTTCCCCCTCCCTCGTCCACCTCCCCTGCCACCACCTCTTCCTCTGGTACTAGGAGTCCGTTTCGGCCCCTCAATGTCATATATGTCCTTCTTACTCAATGTCAAGGTCCCGCCAGAAAATCTGCCCACGCCAGGCGCGCCGATACCTCTGTCCCTCTTCCCGACGCTGCTTTTCTTAGCCATCTTAGCCTTCTCCAGGATAATGCCATTCTCCCTAGCTTCGGATCTTCTCTTCGCCTCTTTTTCGCTCTGCTTGGAGATGATGCCCTTCCTGTGCGACATTGGCATCTTCTCTTGCTTCAGTATTGACTCTTTTGATCCTAATGCTTGTAGTCTAAGATCCGTTGCCTTGTGTCGATTGTTCCCGCTGAGAGTTGGGTTCTTGGAGGATTCGAGGAGGTGCGATTCAGCAAGCAACCGCTGGAGGGCAAGATCCTTTTTTAGGTTGGCTGCTTCGGAAGCATCTTCGTCGTCTATTTTGCTCCCGGAGGTGTCTCGAATCGATACAGTAGGAGTGCTCTTCGGGATCTTCGAGCTCTATCAATGGATTAGCACGTATGGTGTATCGCCGGTTGCGAAGAATTACCATAAATGACTTGAGCTCCTCCTTCGACATGGCTGCCATTCTAGATAACGCGTCGGTGTGTTCTACCACTTGTACGCCATCCGCTTCCCCGTCTGATATGCCATCCCAGTCTGAGTCTTCTTCCGAGTCCTCCTGGGGTGTCTCTTCCATAACAACGTCCTTTTTTACCACTGGAAGGGGCTTGAACTGGGCCTCGAAATGCCGCCGAAAGATCTCCTGCGCGTCCAATTGCTCCGACTCTGATCCCTCACTCTCTGCTCTCCGAGCTGACTCCTTCCTATGCACCGCCCTCTTACGCTTGCCCAATGTTGTAGACATCCTGTGCTGCTCTGGCGTGGTAAAGTCGAATTGTGAAGCTGCCAGAAATATTTCGACGTGTTGTGAAGCTAAATAATTATTGATCCGATATTTAACCGGCCGATCCTCGACATCAACCCCTCCATCCACCAGCTCCCACCAGTGGCCTTCTGCTCTATCCAGAATCAATCTCTTTAATCATGACAAAATTTCGCCCATGTATAGACCTGCATTCAGGGCAGGTGAAGCAGATTGTTGGCGGGACATTGACTACGACATCTACGGATCTAAAGACTAACTATGTCTCGAAATTACCTGCAGGGCACTTTGCACAGCTTTACAAGGACAATGATCTGGAGGGGGCACATGTCATAATGCTGGGTCCGGGCAATGAAGAAGCTGCTAAGGAAGCACTGGCGGTATGGAAGGATGGTCTGCAAGTTGGAGGAGGTATCAATGACAAGAATGCGAAGCAATGGATTGATTGGGGAGCGGACAAGGTGTGTGGATAGTTACGGGACGAGATACAACATAAGTTCTAAGGTGCTGGCAGGTTATAATCACATCCTTCCTTTTCCCGTCAGGCAAGTTCTCTCAAGAACATCTCGACCTAGTTCTGGCAGCTCTTGGAGGTGATAAGGAGAAGCTAGTCATTGACTTGAGCTGTCGACGGAAGGGTGATACTTGGTTTGTAGCTATGAACAAGTGGCAGACCATCACTGATATGGAAGTGAATGAAGGTAAGCGCTATATGTATACTCTAATCCTTCTCTCGATCACTAATATTATTTAGCCTCTATCAAATCACTCGAAGAATACTGCTCCGAATTCCTTATTCACGCCGCCGACAACGAAGGTCTTCAGAAGGGAGTCGACGAGAAGCTTGTGGAGAAATTGGCAGAGTGGTGCAGCATCCCCGTCACATACGCTGGAGGAGGAAGGAATCTTCAAGATTTGGACCATGTCAAGACTTTGAGTAGTACTCGTGTTGACCTCACAATTGGAAGCGCTCTCGATATCTTCGGCGGCTCTGGAGTTACCTTCGAAGAGTGTGTTGCGTGGAATCGAAGCCAACCAAGACGGTAGAGCTTTGCAATATACCTCCAATTCAATCTCCGTTCTTCCAAATTAGCGCGAGGCGGTGGCAAGTACTTAGTGTTCACCATGGGTCTTCCGATCGGCCACCATGTTTGGAGCCAAATGGGACTTCTATTCTTTGCACCCATTGATGTCGACAGCCGAGGTATGCAATTCAAAACCGACATCTCAAATGCAACAACGAACACCTCAACCATATCAAAATCCATTTACAACATCTCAATCCAGCAGAGGCTTCGGGACCGACGAGATTGGAGAGTGAAGGTTGCACTTGGCGGCGCTGCCGTTTCCAATCTGCCGAACTCTTCCACTCTACAGTATGACAACATGATGCAACATCGAAAGCCGCTGTCATCGATGCAGTTCAGTTGCTGGGAGCTGGCATGGCACCTCGCAATTGCGGAAACTCGAATGGCTCATATCGAGACCGAAGTTCGTACTGCTCGGTTATCCATCGGAAAGAAGAATGGCCACACGTCTCGCTGGAAGAAACGTCTCAAGCAGGCATCTTTTGGTAGAAGCAGCTTCTCTGACGACAACCACACACGAGCTGGTGATGCTCTTCAGGGAGAACTTGAAAAATTGTTCAGACAAATGATGGTTCTCAAGAAGTCTAATATTGATCTCACCACATCCAATTTAGCGCTTGAAGAGTGCTTAAAAGCACCTGCGCTGGAGAAAAATGTGATTGTACAGCAAATCGTGGAAAAACGTCTCTCCCATAGGGCAGCTGTGACCGATCCACTCTACGCTGTCGGAATCGCGATCAGAAAGCGGTACTTGGAGAACTCGGCATATCATTCGAGGAACAAAGAGTTAGTGATTGCCGGCAATGAAGCTGCGCACAATGGAGACGCTCTCGCCGATGCCATTTTGTACCATAGGAGAGAAGCTGATTTCCGTGAGGATGTGCTAACCTACTCGAAAATCTATGGCCTGCCCCCCCTCGCGGTCTGGAACAACCGACACTGTAAGCCATTCTTACAGCTAGTCACATGGTACGGGACTGTCAAGCGATGGCACCCCAATAACTTTACTTACACACAATTCGGCAAGGCATGGCCTGCGGACTTTTTCGAGAAATACTCGAAAGCAAATTCTCAGGTAGTCGCGGCAGACTTTGCGGATGGGAAGAAGGTCGATCTCATTAAGGTTCTCGAGGCAAAGTACTATATGGAAGCTAAGCAGAATAGACTCAAGCACCAGTGACTGATGTCAATCGCTCTTCTGGAGGGAAACGGAGGAAGCCTATTTTTACTTCTTTCGCTCACAAGGAGCGAGCGGCTTCGTAGCACGTTGAGCGTGCCACCATAATTTAATTACTTCCTTAATCAACTTTCAAAAATTCTTATATGATTTCCTACTGCTGACTTTCATTCGTACCTAGGCATTAGCCATTGCCCTTTGTCTTCATTATCCAGCATATTTTCAGTACATTAATTCACATGTTAACCAAAACATGGTTAGCGTTGTCCTCGCTACTGTACACTAAGCCGGAAGGAGCTGTTTGTCAACAGCCCGCACTTTCCCCAGGACAGCATCACCTTGAATGTACCAGCGGAACCCTTAATTGAATGTCACAGAGTTACCACAAGACATCAGATTCCAAGATGGCATCTGAGCTTGAAGCCTTGATGGTAAGACTGGTACGGTCCATTGCACGTCCAGCTTGCTGACCATTGCCCAGGAGGAGAATGCACGCTTGAAGGGCGTCGTGGCCACCTTGCAGCGTAAAGCAGTGGATGCAAATGCAAATGTCGTGCAGTAAGTACAGGACATGCGAGCATGTTACTTACAACTACCATTTAGGACTGTCACATGTTTCAGCATCTCTTACGATTTTGGCTTACCAGTGTCCCATCGTAGATTACAAGTTGAGGGAAAGAGATCTCGCGCCACAATCAAGTCCCAGGATACACAAATCGCCAAGCTGACTGCTATTATTGAGTCTAACAAGGCGACTATTGCGTCCCAAGCGGCAAAGATCGAGCTGCTGTCCTCTTCTGCTGGTACCTCGTCTGCCAATTCCGCTAAGGATACTTTGCAGTCAACGTCTACAAAGACACCTCCCACCACGACGAGTAGCATGAAGATCGAAAGTGGCAGCGATGAGGACATCAAACGACTCGAAAGCGAGATTCAGCGACATGAAAAGGCAGCAAAGCGAATGGACAAGATTTTAGCACTGCTGAGACAGGAGAATGAGAAGGCTGAAGAGAAGCTCGAAGTATTGAAGAGGAAGATGATGCCTTGCTACAAAGTTGGCTTTTGGATCCGACAGCGTAACAGGGAAGAAGACTGGATTCGCCGAGGTGGGAAGAGTTCGTGGTTGTAAGTCCAGTTCCTATTCCTATCCTAAATATTCTGAGATTTTGCTAGTACACGTCGTTCGATTCCCATATTTGGTAGTCAAAAGCTTACTTTGTGTGCTCTGAAGCCCGGCTTCAATTATCTGCGACTGCTCCACACACTACGCCGATCCTCTCTCCGACGCCAGCATCCTCTGCTTCACCGACGAATTCGAAGATCTTGACTCAACTGGTACCGAAAGATGGTCGCATTACGAGCAGCAATACTGTGTTCCACCAAATATCGTGCTCGAAAACCACGCCTTCAGCAAGTTCTTGGATATATTGAAAGGCTATTCCAACATGCAGCGCTACGCCGACGAGGGCTCCACGTCTGCAGATGAAGCTGCCAAGTTCTTAAAAAGTTCAAAGATGTTTATCGAGAAGGTCTACCCCGGTGGTACATTTAGATCGGACAAAGATGTCGAGAAGGATATCGCTGCAGATACCTTGTATGAATACTTGCAGGATGTTGTTGGAGCTGCTGCCATCAGACATCGAACGTTTGTAAAGGACTGTATCGACATTATGGGATAAATATCTGGAAAATGGGAATTGTGTACCACGGCAATGTCTGTATCGGGAAGCGGCGGGTATAACAACTAGGAGTTGATTTGCTGAGCTTTGAGAATGCTATAACACTACAATGAGGAGCTAAGACCAGGAATTTGATTCCTAAAATTGAACATTGTTCCGGCTCTAATCTGTGACATGGTATACACCCAACAAATACGGCCATGAGCCACTTCCCCCGGCCAATCCCAACATAAATTCTGCATGAAAGAATACCAAAAGCTACTTCAAAAGTTGAGGCAGCAGAGCTTGTTGGTGAATTTGGAAGCGCGGGAGACTGCCGATGAGAAGTACGACAGAGCTGATGAAGTTATGGAAATCATGCTTGAAGATCCTTCCAGCAGAAATTGAGATTGAGATGATCGTATCGACCCATCGGAGGGAGTTTGGGCTGTTTCGGATGTAAGCAATCACTTGATCTCCAAGAGTCACATATCCTGTTCATGGAGTTCGCTCGACATTACATCATAGAAGATGTTCCGGATATCGATTTCAACATCCCCGATAGAGACCAGAGTGGCGAAAAGGAGATTTGGGCAGCCTTTGTAGGAGTTGCTTAATGAATGAGCCGAGAGCGACATATGCACCGTACCTTCAGAATAAGTTGATTATTCAGGGTCATGAGATTGGAAAGGCTGGATTGGGAACTGGGGGGGGGGGGGGGGGGTAAAAATTTATTTTGTATATTGTTACCAAAAATTTCCAAAAAATTATTCATTAAGATAACATGAAATAGTATTAAGTAAATATGTAATT